>ML792975.1:15223-29252 GCA_009831015.1 Picea engelmannii | reverse complement strand
TAGCTCGGACCTCCATGGGGCTGAAGAGCCCATCAGATGGTTGTTGGGATGGCAGAGACAGGACAACGTTGTGATGAGCCATTGCACGAGAAGGAAGAAGGACGTTCCACCCAGGACACTTTGGCAGAGCCCGGCCTAGGGGGAATCACCCACTGCAGATGGGACGTGTGCTTTTGATGGACAGGACTTCACTTGAGAGAGTTGGACGTTGACTGGAGAGTGTGGCAGTGTGCTGGGATCATTTGGCACGTGTGGCAGCTTGGAGGAGCCCTAGAAGGGCCAACGTTTTGGACTCTGGATGTTGTGTTTGCACAAAAAGGGCCAACGTCTCCCTCAGAAGGGCTTGATGTCCCCCTTTTAGCTCATATTATGACATTTTTTAGCAGATATATGTAAAAACAATGTAAAATTAAAAGTCAGCCTTGTCGACTGTTTTAATGACCTATTTTTAAAATTAAAGGTCATTGAATGGTATAAATAGAGGACGTTGCCTCTCATTTTAAACATAACAATAACTCACTCTCTTGTGAGAGATCTACTTCTGTCTTTTGTCTTGGTATTTTGGCTCTTGGAAGTGAGGCGCAACTCTTGTGTGGAGGATTTTCTTGGCATATTATGGTGTTTCTCTCATTGGAAGGTTTACAACTAGGGTTTGATGAGCATTCTTCATGATTTGTAAGTGTATTTTTCATGCAAAACTTCTTGAATGAATGGTTGTAGGTTAAATCTCTTGCATTTGTTATTGTATTGCTATTATATTGCTTAATCTTGAAACCCTAGGTAGCAAGCACACAAGTAGGTCCTTGCTATATGTGCCCATGCTAAAGAAACTTGTTTTAGCCATTGATTAAGGAAGATATAGCCTAGTCGTTGCTACACTAATCATCATTTTTCTGAGTTAGCTTTGAGATATAGGTTGAACAAAGGTGATGCCCTAGGCCTAGTTGATTCTACACCTAGGGTTTTAACTTTTTAGGGTTTGAAGGGCCTTGCTCTTGCAACACCTTTCTCCCTCAGATTTGTGTTTTAAAGCTAGCCGTTTTGCCAAGAATATCTAAAGAAAGAGGAAGGAGCATGAGGCCTTGCTTAAGCAACACCGGAATGAACCTCCTTCCCTTAGGGTTTTGATTCTAGGGCCCTGCCATTGCAGCACCATAGAACCTAACTCTCTAGTCTTTAGATTTTGATCGTCCTGAGATCTTGCCCTTGGTTTTGACTCCATAATACCCTAAGGCACTGGTTTTTCTCTCCAACGTTGAGCTTGTTGTGCAAAAACAATGTTTCAAAACTTTCAAATTTGAAACCCTAACTAACCCTAACGTCTACTAACCTAGAAATTGATGATGACGTCATGCCTTATTTGAGCTTTTGGTTGATAGAAAATATTGTGGCTTGGTCATCTCGTGATAGACATTGATGTATTAATAGTTTTCATTGGCTAAAATTGCAAAACGTTGACCTTCTTGTCTATCATACTAACCCTAGGAAAAGCTGGCGTCATCTCTAGCATAGTGACGCAACAACTTATAGTATGTGAGCAATTAATGACATTTAATGCATTGATTTAATTCAAGGATTGATTATTTCAATTGGATGCTATATTGTTCAGTGTTTATTGACAAGTAATATTATATGCCATTGTCATTATTGCAAACATTGACTTCGTCAATATTTATTGATGATTATGCTCATGTACCTTAAATATAGATAGTCATTGATCTATGAAGAACTAACCACTACTGCATGTATTAGTTTCATTGTTGCCTTGTCTCGCAAGCAGGTGCCTTCTCTGTGGTTTTTCTTCATTTGACTATCTTCTGAGCGGTAATCTGTGAAGGGGAAACTAGCCTTAATCCTTCTAGCCTTTTCCTTTCAAAACCCCAGATTGCCAGGGACGTCTCCCTTGGGCTTAGCCAACCTAAATAGAAAGAGCCCCCCATCGAGGTGACAGTGGGTGGGGAAGCTCCTGTTACGCCAGTTTGACCCTTACCCTTCAGCTACTTGACCTAAACTACAAACTGAGCGATAACAGGGCTCATCCTACTCAACCTGCATCAATGGACCTGCGGCCTCATTCCCCAAAAATTGAGGCATAGTGGGTCTAGGGGATTTGGTGTACAAGTGGGGATGGCTTTGCATGATAGTGTGTGAGTGGCTTCCTTCTCCATTATTTGAACCCCCATCACCATTCTGGTTCTGCTTCGTTGTGCCCTCCAACGAATTCTTCGCAAACTGCCCCATGAGGTCCATCATGGCCTTTTGACCCTTGGCCAAGTCATTCATGACATTGAACAAAATGTTGATTCTGGTATCATCTTCTTCCCCCATAGTTCCTTTGCCCTTAGGTGTGATAAATGGCGTTGCCTCTCCTGTCCCTTCTTCTCTAACCTCTTCTTCTTCTTCCCACCCAGGGGGATCTGGGGTTCTTTCCCTATGTCTCCGATAGGTAATGCTCTGCTCGTCTTCTGGTCTCATAAATCTGGTAACAAATTCCCTTTAGAGCTCATAGCTGCAAAGGAACATGCTCGGATACCACTGTAGTATTCCCACTCAATTATTTTTTAAACTTTTTCTTAGTTTTACGGTGTTGGTCTTCCGTCAGAGAATATGCCACTGAAATGTTATAGAGGTTTTCTGATATGAAAGTTTATGAATAGATACAGCCTTGAAAATGTACTTATCTCAAGTAGCATCAGCAATAATCTCCCCAATAAAATCGATCCTCAACTCTACTCAACCTGGATAAGCAATATTTACCCTTTGTTGGAATAGAACTCGACCCCAGGTGCTCAGCAACAATAATCCACACAGGGAATGACGGTATAACTACAGTGATGCGCCCATAATGACCAAATCGGCCCCTTATTGATGTTAACTGTGGCCCACAATGAATGAATACGAATTTCTCCAAGAAATTTCAGCCTCCAGGAGTGGAAGAAAATGACCCAGCAGAGGTAGAAGCTGACCAACTCAAGAGAATAACTCAGAAAATGAAAAAATCGGGCCACAACCAAGATGGTCGACCTCTTTGATCAATAACACAGCCTCTAAGTACAGAAAATCGCCCCAGCATAGAAGATTTCGGTTCTCAAGGAGTTAGAAGGGTCCAGCAACTAGGAAACTCGGCCCTTGTGGGTAGAGTCCACCTCCATATAGTATGGCTCGCCTCACCTTAGCAAACTCGGCCAACATACACATAAATCGTCCCAATGAAGGAACTTAGCCACCTCAAGTAAAACACTCGATCTCTGATCCAGATGCAAACTGCCAAGTGATGGACTCAGCCCAACTGAAGCACAAATCAGAAGTGATCTCTTCCCAAATTAGCTAGGGTGTATAGTTGCAACACCGAAACCAATGATAAGTGAAGGGTTCCCCAAAACCCTAAACTCTCTTCTCAAGAGCTCTCAAAAATCTATTTTCCAAATGAGTGAATGCAAGAATGAGGGGCGCCTCCTCTTTTCCCCTCTATTATTCCTTCATTGAATTAACTCCCGCTCACTTTACTTTTTAATTTTCTTTTAAAGTCACTTTATGCTTGCACACTTTATAATTTTTAAGTGACTTTCTCTTGCCTAAGACCCATGTCTCCCTTTTTCACTTTATAAAGTCATTTCCTATGCAAAAGTTGAGTTCCCTAGGTAACTTTTCCGATTTAGCCTACGGGAACCAATTTGGGCTAGCGGAACCATTCCTTATGCTTCCTAGGCCAGCGGGGACATTACAGACTACAGTAGTAAAAAAGAAAAAACCTTCTTCAAGAGCATAGTTAGTGGTAACAAGAAGTCGAACTCGTAATGCAATCTAGAAATGTATTGCTTTTGTATCCTATTATGTAAGAAATTTGTGAAAAAATTATCATGCAAAGAATTATGGAACGCAGTTAGCTCTATTATTGCCTCCATCAACCTTTTGATGTGTTGTACAACTCTTTTTGTGTCCTCATATAAATGTTAAGCTTTCTAAAAATCATCACTATGTAATAAGTTGTTTGCTTCGGCACAACCCCCCTTATCAGTGAGAATCTTCCTAATGATACTGCCTATGATAGACATAAAAAATTTCAAAGCTATTGATATAATCCATAGGACTAGTTGTTCTAGGAGTTATGCATATGCTTATACAAAAATTACATTTGATGGTTTTGATCTAAAAAATAGTTGGCTAGAACTCTATTCTATAGCCTATATTAAAGTAATTACTAATTAGAATGTTTGACATAATAGAGAATTAAAAAGAAAACTAGGAAAAAACAAAGAGGAACCTAGTCTTCATCCTCAGAGGTTGAGTTCACATATACGAGAGGAGTATTAGTATCTACAAGATATTCTATGTCTGGTGACTACATCTCTTGGTTTTGAGCTTGACCGATTGCTTCCATATCCCATAGGAGCTTGACCAAGGCCTCATACTTCTTGTCCAAGTAGTCTAACTTGTCCATTGTAGCTTTGTGTTGCATGTTCAAAGTGTCCAGGATGACCTTCTGTTGAGTTACCTTCTCTTCTATCACTTGGGAAATGATTGATTTAGTGTGCCAATGGATATTAGTTTTCCTTAAGCATTTGGTATCCCTACTGCTAGTGAATCCAATATCTGGTATCCAATACATTAATTCGGCATTGATAGCCTCTGATGATGTGCTAGCTCATTTCACCCTAACCTTTTGTTCAATTCATTCAGCGTCAACCTTGATTTCTAGAGGGAATCTATGGTGGTAGTGAATTGTAGTCTCTTTGGCTTCCTTCTCTACCTTGGTTGACCGCATGGAGGAGGAACCCTTGCAATAACTTTTGTAGGATCAAGGCCTTCCTCTCCTCATTGTCGTAATTGAATTCTCCGCATTGATCACCTTCTTATCCATACTTAAATACTAGTTACGGTTTCCTCGTCATAGACAAATCAGAGAGTTGAGAAGGGATGAAAATATCACCTTGAGAATCTATAGAGATAATTTCTGAATGGTCACTACAAAAATTAGGCCTAGTGGTAATGGGTTTTACTCCTTTTTCCAATAGATCCACTACACCTATGCTATCCCTATGCACCTCTAACACTAGAAGAAAAATTCCCACCTTGCATCATTCTTTCTCATAGTCTCAACTTCCCTAGAGTTAGGTTTTTAAGGTCCTAGGAACTAAACCCCTCAACACTGGACCACCTGCGTCATTATCTATGCTAGCAATCAAAATACACAGTAACGAGAAATCATGTTCAAGCAAGAATGGTACATGATCTCTAATGATGAAACTGGCACAGTGGATGATGAATATGGTCTAGAATAGCCTCATGTACCCTCCTCTATAGCTACTACAAGAAAATGATACTATATCATGGTCCATGTGATGTGTGTGGTAACAATGTTGATTCCTTAAGGCTCATGCTCGAAAAAAATTTGCAACTAATCTCAACAACAAACAATGAGGATCTTTAAAAAGTTGTAGAGGAGGGTGAAATTCTTCGAGCCATTTAGGGACTGGCCCCTGACAAAGCTCCAGGGCCTAACATATTCCTTGTACACTTCTACAGACCCTGTTGGCCCATCATCTAGTAGGATTTGGCATGCATGCTTTTGTATGCTCAACAAAAACACAAATTAAGGGGGAGCACTAATTCCTCTTTTCGGGCACTCATCCCCAAAAAGGTTAACCCATCCTCGTTCTCTTAGTTACGAGAAATCTCTTTATGAAACTATTCTTACAAGACTATTACTAAAATAATGGCTAATAGGGTGAAGAAGATTTTTCCCAAAATTATTTCTACCAATTAAGGTGGCTTCATGCACAGGAGGAAAATCATGAAAACATTATCAGGTTCAGAAGGCAATCCAGTCAAACTGGGAAAACAAGGAAAAATATATGGTTTTAAACATTGATATGGACAATGCTTTTGACCAGGTAAGATGCTCCTTTCTCTTGGACATCTTGTCTAAATTTATCTTTTCTAACATCTTTGTGCAATGGGTCCAAGCTTGTATCAAGGGTCTTCGGATAGCTCCTTTGATTAATGGAAGGCCGACCAACTTCTTTAAAAACGATAGGGGATTTAGATATGGTTTCCACCTATCCCCATTATTGTACATCATTACTACATATTCCCTTAGTAGGAAGTTGGAAATGGAAAGAGTGGAAGGTAACCTTCAAGAAATCAATATAGCTAGGGGGATTAGGAGTATGAATCACTCCCAATTTGCTGATGACATGCTTATGATGGGAAGGGCCTCAATTGTCATTGCAGAGAGATTGCAATATGTTTTAGAACATTACCTAAATGCCTCTGGGGGGAAAACAAATAATGGTAAGAGACATATATATGCCTGGAACATTAGTAATCATATGCTTCATTCCATAGCCATATTTTTAAACTTCTCTTTCCTAGAATCTAGGACCTCCTTCAAATACTTAGGTATTCCTCTATCATTGAGAAATCCTATAGTGACAATTTGGAAAAACATCATAAGCAAAATCAGAGACAAGTTCAAACAATGGGGCTCCCAATGGTTGAATATTGTAGGAAGAATAGTTCTAATCAAATCAATGTTTTTTCCCCTTTGTCTTTATCAATGTTATGTGATGATTTCTCCAATAAGGGTCATGAAGCAAATCTCTCAAGAACTTCGCAGTTTGCTTTGGCAACGAGGAAAACAAATGAGAATAAATTACTCCTAGTTAATTAGAACATTGTAAGGGCTCGAAAGAAACATGGTGGACTGGGCATCAAAAATAGAACTCTAATTAATGTGGCAATGGGGCTAAGGTTCCTTGGAAACTGATCAAAAGTAAATTGGAATGGTGGAAAAGAACTCTTTTAAAAAAATATCTAATTGGGAATCATAAAAGATCATAGTTATTGTATTCGCCTTAGAGCACCACGTACCTGCATCATAATCTTCTCAAAATTGGAATATCAAATTCTTCGATTTTTTCTATTTTTGGGATCATATCTATTTCCCGAAATTGGATCCATTTCCGGCAAAAATGGAAAAGTGGATCCATTTCCGGTGATAGAATTGTGGTAAATTTCAACAAATTTATAGCTATGGCTAGTGATTTAGAAAAAAAAAATTAAACACACACACACACACACACACACACATATTTGTTTATTTTCCTTGGAACACTCCTCAGAAAACCCATCGGGCACTTCCCCTCATTTCAAGGATGGTATCTGTGGTAAACCATATTTTGTAGAAAGTCGAGGCCTTTTCAATAGTGTGCTCATTTAAGAGCTCAACATGTCACTTGTGGGAATTGAACCTGGGTGGGGGGCAAAAACACCCCTCAACACAAACCACTTGGGCTAAACCCAATTGACAGATATATATATATATATATATATTAGGGTTAGGGTTCTGATTCCCCGATTCCTAAATTTTGGATGAGCACCACACCCGCACATGATTCTTTTGTTGATTCTAGTTGCACCCATGGTTTGTGTAACCTTGTAAAAGATGCATTGATAACCTCCCAAAAAATAAAAAAGCCTCCCATATTTGGAAACTAATCAGAGTGATGACACCTCTAATCCAGTTCAAGTCTACTTGGATACCTGAAAATGGTAAGTTAATTGGCATATGGGTTGCGACACCATAATGGGAAACCCCCCCATTGATCGATCACTTGATTTTCATGTTCTCGAGGATTGGATGAGAAAGCATGGGATTAAATTCTTCTTCAACATCTCAGAATGGTCTCTTGATGACAATCAATGGATAGGTTTGTCTCTTACGCCTCCTCACAACCTATCCCATTTGGTTCCTACCCTATTCGCTCATCAAAAGGGATGTGCTCCAACTGCTCTAACAAAGATGGATTCCAAAGGATGGGGGAAGTTTGGCTATATAATGAGACAAGGATATCAATAACAACTCCTAATTCTTGTGCACCCTCCTAAATTGAGCATATGGAAACATGTTTTGTAGACCAATGGTATCCCCAAATTCAATACCTCTTGTTGGGTGATGATTCATGGAAACCTTCTCACATCAGAGAATCTACTCAAGCAAGGGATAAATGGATTTTCCCAGTGTGTCTTGTGCAAATCAACTCTGAAACCCAAATCCGTTTATTCTTTAGTGTAATTACACCAAGAAGGTATGCCAGATTGCCTTCCAAGAAATTGTTAACATATGGAATGCTTTAGATAGCTAGAGAGAGATGTTTTTTTGTGGCATAAAAAATATAGAGGATTGTTTATCAACAAACCAATTCTCAAGAGGGCCTAGAAATATTTTCCAAAATATCTATGTTGGAAAATTTTGCTTGCAAGGAACATAGCTATTTTCCAACAATAATGGGAACATCCTAGAAGCACTATAGCCAAAGCTAGAGGGATAATGGTAGATGAAATTAAAACTAAAGGATTGAAGGGCCATTGAGTACCTCTGTTAGAAGTGGAGGAAAGGGGATGGTTAGCAGAGATTCGCATTGGAGGGATCACATAGGCTTACTCAAAGGGCATAAAGATACGTTGGTAAATAAGAATGATAGAGGATGGATTTAAAGCATGGCTATCTCAACAACAAAAGCACTCACTATTCTTTTATGGTATAACTAAAAGAAATCCAAGGGTTGTAGGTGTAGGGGGGGTCATTTATGATCTTGGAGGAACTCAAGAACTAATCTATGAATGGGGTCTTGACACTGCTACAAATAACTAGGTAGAGGTGTTTGCCCTCTTTTAGGGAATTAAGGTTGCAATCTCTTTAAATGTGAGAGCTTTAAATGTCTTTGGAGACTCCTATATCATGATCCAATTAATAAATAGTAATAAATCTCCAAATGATAGGTTCGAGGAAATCAAATTTCTTCACATCTTAAGGACCCTTAACAAGGATGCCGACACAAATGCTAATGATGCCTCCAGATTGGAAGAAGGGATGTTAAAACAAAATGGGGTGGTGAACTTTTATGCTATCCCTTGGGTTTATATTCAACAATCTCCATGCTTGACAATCAAGTTCACAATGTGGACATGTCTATTCAAGAGTTATGGCTTCAAAGGGAGGGATAAGACATTTAATAGAGCCTTGCCTCCACACATGTTTGAGTTACCAACATTTAGATGTTTTGAAGTAATGGAGATCTATCTCACCGATGCAATGGGGATTTTGGGCAACGTTCCAAGGCTCATCATATACGTTGGTTGATAGGCTCCTATTGATCTTGGAAACATGGATGGTAATGGTAAGCACCCCACTTGTCAAAGAGACATTCATGAACTATGAAGGGTTCTCTGACAACATGAGGATATTACAAATGGGAACATAACTTCCATTTTTTCTGTCACTTCCAAAGTTCATGACTTGGAACACCAATAAGTTTCTTAGAATGCAATTATAATGGACACTTTGGTACAACAAAAGAGACAAATTCAAGCATTAGAGGAAGAATGTGTTACGCTTCGATCCATGGTCACTAATCTCATCAAAGGCTCTTTATCTACAATTCCCAATCTAAATATTTATGTGGGTTCAGTTCCTATGGAATTCAAGGAAGAGGAAATTGTGCATCAACTAATGGAGGAAATGGACTTGGTCAAGTAGGCATCTCAACCTTCCAACCAAGCCAAGGACGATGCTATAAGCGAGCGTGTGTTTTACTAAGTTTGTAATTGCTAATGTTATGTAAATTTGCTTTATATTTAGGTATCTTTTACAAAGTTTACTCTAGTAACAATCCTTTGAACAATTTTGTAAGCAAAGCCACAAAACTTTACAACTTAGAATATGTAGGTAGGATAGAACATGTGTTTATTGGACTAAGATTATCTCTCAATTTTTTGTTATCTCATTGACTAGTTCGACTGTAGCTTCTTTTAATACAAACTATACGTGTTCTTGTTGAAAAAACAAAAAGAATAAGCATGCTAAGGAATTTTGCAGAGTTTTCAAATATTATGTTTTTCATAAATTAGATAACTTCCTTAAAGTTAAGGTTAATCTTGAATATTTCAAGTAAGCACTTTGTAGAGGTGTTTTGATGTGCTTTTGAAAGTATTTTGTACATTCATCCAAGTATGATGTTGCTCTTATGATAGGTTCCCTTATGGTTTCATTCAAACTAAAATCTTATGGATAACTATATAGTTCAAAGACTCTTTTTTTCCAAGTAATATATCTCGGGGGAAACTTCTTGGGTACTTCCCCTCATTCTAAGGATGATACCCACGGTAAACCCAATATTATCTAGGAGATGAGCCAATGTCAACAAATCATCAATAGATCATATATAACTCATCAACAATCGACTCACTAATAGCAAACATGTCACAACAATCGACTCACTAATAGCAAACATGTCACAAAGTGGGTTTTGAACATGGGTGGGGAGGGTAGAAACTTTTCCTCACAACCACTCAAGCTACACCCAATTGACAACGTAGTTGAAAGACTATGTGATAATAAGAAACCATTAAGATCATATTAGGCTAAGAAATTCATCTAGAAATAGGGCTCAATGATCCAACATAGTTGAAGACTCAAGAAGCTCATTTAATTATATATGTTATACAAGTTGGATAAGATGAAGCTAAAAGTTGTCAACATGGATAAACTAGATTGGTGAAAGTCGTAGGTTCTTTGGAGGAGACCCATGTTCCAACTCCATCTAGGGCATGTTTAGGCAATAAGATTGAGAAAATGTAATCTAGTATCATAATGCAAAATCAATAACATGTTTTCCATGAAATATTTTATTCCAAGATGCCACTAATATATACTCTTCATAAGAATCCATGGTATTGATGCAAAATATGACCAATGACATTTAAAAATGTGTGCATTGTTGGCATAATATTTTTTCAACAATTTTTTTTTCACTTATATTAATATATAAAAAGTTCAAACCAGTTACATATCTTCTCTAATGCACGAGAGCACATAAAGTTCATCCCTCTCAAACAAACAGAGATCTGACCTGGGAGAGGACCCAGATGAGACAAAAATTAAGTTATAGGCCTTCCATCACTATTCAAGGACTTGAAATTGTCACCTTGTGGCCTCAGAATGTAACATACCTGGCCACCCAGGCCGGGTTATGCTACCCAGGCCAGGTTATGCCACCTAAAGTTTTCATGCTTTGATACCATATTGTAGCGATCCCCCGACAACCCAGGTTGGGTTGTGCTACTCGTAGAACCACTCTTACTGAGCTTCTGATAACCAAAATGTAACATACCTAGCCATAGACCTGTTGGGCTATGACACACAAAAACTCTTGTGGAACATCATACATATATAACTTAACAAACAATTACGTTCTGCTAATATACAGATTAATGCATAAATAACAGTAAGCCTACACATACATCATATACAAGCAATACTTATAAATATTAGACATGTACAAATACACAACATGTAAATGAACATAGAAATGGTACTTATCTTTTTGTAGAAGATCACCAACTACGTGCAGACCTTCCACGAACCTCCCAGACATAGACCACGTTGCTCATCACTCTCAGCAGTGGGTCACTACCGAGCTGGGACTAAACTCCACCCGAGTAAAGAGATTCCTAGGCTAGGTTGAGACAATGGAATGCTATATAGTCAATCAGGAAGTATTCCCTTCCAGGAGCCAACTTATACACACAACCTACAACCTCTCATTTCCCACATGCATGTCCCACCCCACGAAGTGTGCCCCTTCTCTGCTCAACAGACCTTCGGTTGCCCCACTTCCCTTCCAAGGATTCAACAACAGGCCAGATAGCAATTCTCAGAGCACTATAGTTGTTGTTGCGCTCCCTCTAGGAGAAATTACTTCCCCAACAACCTCTCTCACTTGGAGAGAGTTGCTCACAGGCCTAACAACCTACCTCTTCATTCCATGGGCCTGAAAACCCGCCTCTTCACTCCCGCTCCCAGATAACCAGTAGCAGGCTTAGGTGAAAACAACTTCAACATTCAACTAATGCACATGTAAAAGCGACATCCACGGCCTTTGGGTTTGGAAATAGGCACTGCTAATAACATGAAAGTACAACACAAGCTTAGGTAGGCACAGGTGCGGTGTGCCACCCAGAAGGATAACGAGTTTCAGTTGATGATAAGAAAACACGGGATATGGATCGAGAATGCGTGCAGGTTTCAGAGGTATATCCATGCTCAAAGGTCAACAATGGAGGTCATGGCTCCATGCGTGAATGTGTGAGTGTATGGGAAGCCTGGCCCCCAATGGAAGAGAACCCCCCCAAGAATGACGAGTTTTCCAAAAATGATTGTATGTCCCAAATTGGACACTTGTCTTCATGAAGTTGCATGAGATCCACTTATAATTCGTTCCCTTCCCATAGGAACCTAGGATAACATAGGTTATGTCCAACCTTAGTTTTTTAGGAAATAATAATATAATATTATTCCCTTAGAGATAAGCCCTCTAGCTTATCCCCTTTTCTAGGCTCTTAGCCCCTCCCTTTTCCTACCTAGTGGAGCTTCATCCCCCATTCTCTTTTATTGTGGTTGGTCTACACGTAGTGATGTATTTATATTAATGATATGAGTATTTACATATACAAAAATAGGCTCATTGGCCTTTAGCATCTAGGCTCTCTGGCCTAATCATCACATAATCCTTCTAGCTTATAATCACTCGGCTCACCAGCCTATAAAACATATTTACATTCCCAATTACAACTGGGGCTCAGTTGTAATGTCCCCACTTTGGGACACCGTCACAGTGCAGAGGTTTATGATGACCAGAGTAGCCAGATGGATTTTATAGCGAGTACAGGGGTCATTGAGAGGCATTGTGGGGTCCATCTTGCATTGCTCATCATATTCCATCATTATGAGCCATTTCGCACAGGTTGGCTTTGGTTTCGTTGCATTCCGACGATTTCCATGATTTTGACTATTTTGAGCTATAAGTTAATTAAATTCACTGAAGAGGTCATTTTGGGCACATTACTTGGAGGAACCTCTCAGTGTAATAGCTCATTGGAATCGGGAGGTGCAACACTACAGGATGGGATGGATAGAAGTGACTTTCAGTGGCTAGGGAAGCCACAAGGAGAGATAAGGTGTTTTTCAGAGGTAAAAAGGTTAATTAATTAATTAAAGTGATTTAATTAATTAATTAAATATCAATAAAATGAAAGTCACTTTGGAGGGACAAGGAGAGAAAAAAAGTATAAAGGAAAGGCAAGGGCCTCTACTCATGTATTCATGTATGATCATATTTTGATATCTGGCTTTTAGCTAGTGAGCCCAGCATTGGGGGTTTTGAGGGTTTTGACTTAACAAACCCTAGAGGACAATTCAGTGGTGAAAGATTCCACCTAGCTTGTACCAAGCTTGGTCTGGGAGATGCAATACTCTCCCACACCATTCTAGTTCCATATCTACTCAGTTGCAAGAGGATCATGGATGATTTTAAGGATGGAAATTTATTTTAGAATGTAGAAACCTTGGAGAATCTTACTAATCCTTCACATGTCAACTATAAAATGTTGGCAATATTTTTGTAAAAATATTCAAATTTCTAAGTATTTTATATAGTTTGTATAAAATTTTGGCGATTTTTTGAGGTAAAACAATTTTTTCCTATAGAATTTGGGCGAATCATTTTTAGAACAAAAAATCGTTTTTTGGGAAAAAACATGGAAAATTAGCTCATGAGCGAAATTTAGCCCCTAAAATCATCCCTAATGGAGGATTCCACATCAGTTACTTGTGCAGATAGAGAGAGGGTGCACCAGTTGGGGGTTTCCAGCAAGGGGGGGGGTGCACCATTCTTGGAGAGAGATTCATTGCAAGTGATTCGCAGGACTTTTTGAGATTCTATCACCTGGGTATTCATTGCAGGGCCTTGGACATCAGATCTAGTCCATTCTTGAGGAGTTACCATGGCTAGATCATCATCTACAGGTTGGGACGGCTTTGAGAGAGAGAGGACGATTTGGTGATTCAGTGATTTGCATATATAGGAGTCTATACCTCATATCTGACCTTGAAACTTCTTCCAGGGGTTTGTGATTTCCCGATCTATCATTTTGGAGAGTTTCAGGAGGTTTGGAGGTCTCATTCACC
>ML792975.1:0-15123 GCA_009831015.1 Picea engelmannii | reverse complement strand
TTTTTACCTCTGAAAAACACCTTATCTCTCCTTGTGGCTTCCCTGGCCACTGAAAGTCACTTCTAGCCATCCCATCCTGTAGTGTTTTGCCTCCCGATTCCAATGAGCTATTACACTGAGAGGTTCCTCCAAGTAATGTGCCCAAAATGACCTCTTCAGTGAATTTAATTAACTTATAGCTCAAAATAGTCAAAATCATGGAAATCGTCGGATTAGAACAGAACCAAAGCCAACCTGTGCGGAATGGCTCATAATGATGGAATATGCTGAGCAATTCAAGCTGGACCCCACAATGCCTCTCAATAATCCCTGTACTCGCTATAACATCCATCTAGCTACTCTGGTCATCATAAACCTCTGCACTGTGATGATGTCCCAAAGTGGGGAGATTACAATCCTTCCTGCTAGAAAATTGTTTGTCCTTAAGCAATAACCAAATCCCCTCAAGTATAATACTAGGATCCCATTTCCACCTGTGGGATACGCAGTGGAACCCATCCAAGGATGAACAATCATACACTCTGCCCCCTGGGTCCCATAACCAGTCATGAACTACTAGCCCCTGGCAAGCATAACCCTGAAATATACCAACTCCGGGAGTCTCCTGCATATGACACATGGCCTCATCTCGAAATGAGTCCATCCTCCAAATCTCTATCGAGATCCATACAGCCTCCAGTAACTGCACATGCTGATACCAGAATGAGGTGTCGCAAGACCTCCGTGAGACACCCACAGGCGATGCGCTCCTCTCAACAACGAAGCTCAATGGGAAGTCAGAACAACTTCCCCCTACCAAGGTCCACTTGCCCCTATCAGGTAGTGAAATTCTTAACCCTGCAATCCCTAGGTCACATGCTAACCTCTGTCGAAGATCACCTTGTTGGCCCTGCACTACTCTGACCATGACTGTCTACCCCCTGCATACATCCTGAATCCTCCTCTCTTGGGTCCTACAGCTGAAATACCTGTGACCATTGGACCTGTTGTCCAGAAACTGTATCAGTAAATACACCTTTGTAGAAGAAGTACCTGTCCAAACATCTCCATCCCCTATCATGATGATCAAGAGGGAGAAAACGTCTCACCCCATAGGACAAGTACCTGCAGGCCCACTCCAAACCAACCCAAGGTGGAGTGTGTGGCTCTCTGGCGTAACCTGGGTCGTCAGGTAGTGAAACATACTGCTAATAAAGTGAACTCCCAGATCCCATGGCAAACTTGGAAGTTTATCACTTCCAGTCTCCGCTAGCTGCTCCTGTGTCAGACTGATCACTGTCGGAAGCCCTCTGTTCTCATCTATCGTCACTTGGTCTATGATGCTCACCATCACGTACCAAGTATCAACTGTTTGTCTAACATGGTCCACCTATGACCTGTTGTATGCCGTAAAAGTACTTCTTTCATGTAGTCTTGACCTACTCACTCTCCATGCCCTCAGCCACTGCCTATCCCTCCTCATGTTGTTGTCTATGATAAAAGTGTCAGGACATGCTAATAAAAACATATGTAGCTGACTGTAGCACTGGGAGGTGTCACATGCTTTGGTCAATCCCAAGGATTCGACGAGAAGCTCATCCATTGGTATCCATGATAGATGCTCTCCTGTGGTCATCATTGAATCCCAACCATCCAGTACAACCGGAAGTAACTCCTCCAACTGCTGGTCAACCAAACTCCATCTATCATCTCTCATGCAACTGCTGATATGGTGAAGGTGCTCTCTCATATCCACGTGACGTTGCAAAGGAGTGGTATCTGCATGCTCCTCTAAGTGTGTCTCCTCCCTGTAAGTCAATACACCCCTCTGAATCCCATCATACATCTCGACATGTCTCTGTGAGCTATCACTCATCACTGTATGCTCCGGCATACTCATGTCATCTCCCGTAGACTCATGCTGCATCACAGATCCTGGGCGTACTGCTGGATCAACCTCTATATGGAGATCAACCACTCTCAAGACACAAATGGAAGTATCCTCCATCAACTGGTGCTCCTCTTCTAGATCATCAACATCCTCTATCAACGTGACTGACTGATACATTTGAGTGTCCACTAAGACAGATGAAGTGGATCTCTGACGGATCTCCTCAAGAGTCTCATTTGTCCTAGACTCTGATTCTTGAAGGGCGGTCTGTGTGCCTCTAAAGAATCCTCGACTTCTCTCCAACTCCTAAGTAAGTCTGTCTACCTCCAAATCCTGCTCCCTCAGAGCCTCCTGATACATCTCACCAATCCTTAACATGTAATCTCTGTCGGCCAACAACTGATGGTAGTCGGTCCTCATCACAGATACTCTCTCCCTGAGAGTATGAAAATCATCCATGGAAATCCCCTCATTTGAACTACCATGTGCCACTGATGCTCTCCAGCAGTAATCTGCCATCACTGCATGCATGTCACCAATACGTCTAGTGGCTGCCATTATCATAGCCTCACTAACTCTCAAATGTGATGCTAAGTGGTGTGACTCCTAATCATGGTCATGCTGAGGTGCCATATCTGACCCCTCACTGCTAGTGTCAACTCTGGAATCCCCAAAAACATCCTCTGCGTAAGATAACGTGTTGAACTGTCCACTGTCTACTGTGTTGCTGGGTACTCCTGTATGCCACTACACCCATCACTAGATGCTATCTTCCCCTTAATCACAATGTATCATGTATGGGCAGTCGTATCCTCCTGTGCACTCAACCTGCTACTCTCATCTGCGCCTGGATCCCATGTATCCAAACACGTGCTATGGTCATCTTGACTGCTAAAGAGTGCATCCTCATCAATGCAGGCTGATCCTAGAAGTAAGTGCTCCATCAACCTGTCAACATCCACAATCTGCTCAACTAATGGAGTCTCCAAAAGATGTGACTCAATCTCCTCATGCTGACCTATAAGTGTAGGATCAACTACCTACACATCCTGTGTCTCCTCCTGGATCTGTGGATCCACGTGTCCATGGTGTGCATCCCTCACACAAGGCTCCTCCATCATATCTGACATGCTACTGATATCCTCTTGTGACGTGGCTATCATGGATTTCTGAAAAGATGACAAATGTGTCACGGCCATCAAAGGAAGCTCATCATCTCTAGGTTCTAACACGCGTGAATCCTCACTAGTGTCACCACTTTGTTGGGGTGTAAGGTCATCAACACCATGTGATATGTTTATTGGAGTACTTATGCTATCATCCTGTCCACCCAACTGTCTATCCAATGTGCAAGGGTCACTATCTTGCTCAAGCGTGCAAGCATCACTAGCCTTTGTGCAAGAGTCACCATCACTAGCCTCTGAGGTAGAGTCACTATCACTAGCCTCTCTGCAAGAGTCATTGTCATCATCAGACTGCTCTGAATCAACATCTATCGCTCCATCCACACACACCTCATCCTCCCTGTCATAGTGTGCATCAATAGTGTGCTTCTGATCCTTACCCCTACACCTATGATCTGGTTCCCAAGGCACCTTGAACCTATATCAAAGTTGGGTTCTCCTAATGGGTGTGGGGTTTCTCTGTGCTTCCCTCCATCTAGTTGTTGTGGCCATGTATTCCTCTGCTCGTTTGACCTGGAATGTAATCTCATCTTTGCTCCACCTAGGATATTTCAAGGATAAATATTGTTGGAAGGTTATTAGGGCCCTAGTTTCCTCACTAAGATCGTAGTAGTATTCCCATCTACTACGAACAACCTCTCTAGTAAAATCCACAATATCCATCTCCTCTTATGGAAGACCCCTCTATGTCTCTGCATGCATGTGTTAATTCCCACGGCTGGCAGGAATCTAAGCTCTGATACCACTGTAATGATCCCAAGCCATTATGCCAGGATCATCACGGTTTTGGTGTCTTTTTAAACTTTTTCTGGTTGTGGTATTTTGTCAAACACTTGGATGATCTACTTGTTTACATGTGTTACTTGCAAAATGGCGTATTGATTTTGGCCTTAGGGTTTACTGATGTGTTATATATGTGTTGCAACAATAAACAAGAAGATATAACCATGGAACATACCTCAACCATATGCAATATGATAGACAAACGAAAACATCTCAAAACTGCTTTTATTCATGAAATAGAGAAACCTGCTACAATGAAGATGGCGATCTGGAATGCTCAAAAGATGGCCAAGAAGATAGACATTAGAGTTGCTACAAAATGCTCAAATAGAAGACTAAAATAAGTCTCCAAAGGCTGGATATACAATGAAGACTGAATACAAGTAGATCTGGGCCGTAAGGATGCTAAACCCCCTAGCAAGAAGGTGCCATGCCCTGCTGGATAGCTGAAGCTCCTCAACAATTCGTCCCTATTGCCAAAAGTGTCCAATCACCCCAAGAAATATGCCAACTGATAGATCCAGCAACTGTAAGGACAACCCAGGTGCCCAAATCTCCAAAGTCACTGTCAAACCCTGTGGATCTAAACTCCTCCGTTGAATGAGGCGCCCCCTAGATGCCTAAAACCCTAGATAATTCGGCCTAGGTGAATGAGACCTCCAAACCTCCTGAAACTCTCCAAAATGATAGATCGGGAAATCACAAACCCCTGGAAGAAGTTTCAAGGTCAGATATGAGGTATAGACTCCTATATATGCAAATCACTGAATCACCAAATCGTCCTCTCTCTCTCAAAGCCGTCCCAACCTGTAGATGATGATCTAGCCATGGTAACTCCTCAAGAATGGACTAGATCTGATGTCCAAGGCCCTGCAATGAATACCCAGGTGATAGAATCTCAAAAAGTCCTGCGAATCACTTGCAATGAATCTCTCTCCAAGAATGGTGCACCCCCCCCCTTGCTGGAAACCCCCAACTGGTGCACCCTCTCTCTATCTGCACAAGTAACTGATGTGGAATCCTCCATTAGGGATGATTTTAGGGGCTAAATTTCGCTCATGAGCTAATTTTCCATGTTTTTTCCCAAAAAACGATTTTTTGTTCTAAAAATGATTCGCCCAAATTCTATAGGAAAAAATTGTTTTACCTCAAAAAATCGCCAAAATTTTATACAAACTATATAAAATACTTAGAAATTTGAATATTTTTACAAAAATATTGCCAACATTTTATAGTTGACATGTGAAGGATTAGTAAGATTCTCCAAGGTTTCTACATTCTAAAATAAATTTCCATCCTTAAAATCATCCATGATCCTCTTGCAACTGAGTAGATATGGAACTAGAATGGTGTGGGAGAGTATTGCATCTCCCAGACCAAGCTTGGTACAAGCTAGGTGGAATCTTTCACCACTGAATTGTCCTCTAGGGTTTGTTAAGTCAAAACCCTCAAAACCCCCAATGCTGGGCTCACTAGCTAAAAGCCAGATATCAAAATATGATCATACATGAATACATGAGTAGAGGCCCTTGCCTTTCCTTTATACTTTTTTTCTCTCCTTGTCCCTCCAAAGTGACTTTCATTTTATTGATATTTAATTAATTAATTAAATCACTTTAATTAATTAATTAACCTTTTTACCTCTGAAAAACACCTTATCTCTCCTTGTGGCTTCCCTAGCCACTGAAAGTCACTTCTATCCATCCCATCCTGTAGTGTTGCACCTCCCGATTCCAATGAGCTATTACACTGAGAGGTTCCTCCAAGTAATGTGCCCAAAATGACCTCTTCAGTGAATTTAATTAACTTATAGCTCAAAATAGTCAAAATCATGGAAATCGTCGGAATGCAACGAAACCAAAGCCAACCTGTGCGAAATGGCTCATAATGATGGAATATGATGAGCAATGCAAGATGGACCCCACAATGCCTCTCAATGACCCCTGTACTCGCTATAAAATCCATCTGGCTACTCTGGTCATCATAAACCTCTGCACTGTGACGGTGTCCCAAAGTGGGGACATTACAACTGAGCCCCAGTTGTAATTGGGAATGTAAATATGTTTTATAGGCTGGTGAGCCGAGTGATTATAAGCTAGAAGGATTATGTGATGATTAGGCCAGAGAGCCTAGATGCTAAAGGCCAATGAGCCTATTTTTGTATATGTAAATACTCATATCATTAATATAAATACATCACTACGTGTAGACCAACCACAATAAAAGAGAATGGGGGATGAAGCTCCACTAGGTAGGAAAAGGGAGGGGCTAAGAGCCTAGAAAAGGGGATAAGCTAGAGGGCTTATCTCTAAGGGAATAATATTATATTATTATTTCCTAAAAAACTAAGGTTGGACATAACCTATGTTATCCTAGGTTCCTATGGGAAGGGAACGAATTATAAGTGGATCTCATGCAACTTCATGAAGACAAGTGTCCAATTTGGGACATACAATCATTTTTGGAAAACTCGTCATTCTTGGGGGGGTTCTCTTCCATTGGGGGCCAGGCTTCCCATACACTCACACATTCACGCATGGAGCCATGACCTCCATTGTTGACCTTTGAGCATGGATATACCTCTGAAACCTGCACGCATTCTCGATCCATATCCCGTGTTTTCTTATCATCAACTGAAACTCGTTATCCTTCTGGGTGGCACACCGCACCTGTGCCTACCTAAGCTTGTGTTGTACTTTCATGTTATTAGCAGTGCCTATTTCCAAACCCAAAGGCCGTGGATGTCGCTTTTACATGTGCATTAGTTGAATGTTGAAGTTGTTTTCACCTAAGCCTGCTACTGGTTATCTGGGAGCGGGAGTGAAGAGGCGGGTTTTCAGGCCCATGGAATGAAGAGGTAGGTTGTTAGGCCTGTGAGCAACTCTCTCCAAGTGAGAGAGGTTGTTGGGGAAGTAATTTCTCCTAGAGGGAGCGCAACAACAACTATAGTGCTCTGAGAATTGCTATCTGGCCTGTTGTTGAATCCTTGGAAGGGAAGTGGGGCAACCGAAGGTCTGTTGAGCAGAGAAGGGGCACACTTCGTGGGGTGGGACATGCATGTGGGAAATGAGAGGTTGTAGGTTGTGTGTATAAGTTGGCTCCTGGAAGGGAATACTTCCTGATTGACTATATAGCATTCCATTGTCTCAACCTAGCCTAGGAATCTCTTTACTCGGGTGGAGTTTAGTCCCAGCTCGGTAGTGACCCACTGCTGAGAGTGATGAGCAACGTGGTCTATGTCTGGGAGGTTCGTGGAAGGTCTGCACGTAGTTGGTGATCTTCTACAAAAAGATAAGTACCATTTCTATGTTCATTTACATGTTGTGTATTTGTACATGTCTAATATTTATAAGTATTGCTTGTATATGATGTATGTGTAGGCTTACTGTTATTTATGCATTAATCTGTATATTAGCAGAACGTAATTGTTTGTTAAGTTATATATGTATGATGTTCCACAAGAGTTTTTGTGTGTCATAGCCCAACAGGTCTATGGCTAGGTATGTTACATTTTGGTTATCAGAAGCTCAGTAAGAGTGGTTCTACGAGTAGCACAACCCAACCTGGGTTGTCGGGGGATCGCTACAATATGGTATCAAAGCATGAAAACTTTAGGTGGCATAACCTGGCCTGGGTAGCATAACCCGGCCTGGGTGGCCAGGTATGTTACATTCTGAGGCCACAAGGTGACAATTTCAAGTCCTTGAATAGTGATGGAAGGCCTATAACTTAATTTTTGTCTCATCTGGGTCCTCTCCCAGGTCAGATCTCTGTTTGTTTGAGAGGGATGAACTTTATGTGCTCTCGTGCATTAGAGAAGATATGTAACTGGTTTGAACTTTTTATATATTAATATAAGTGAAAAAAAAATTGTTGAAAAAATATTATGCCAACAATGCACACATTTTTAAATGTCATTGGTCATATTTTGCATCAATACCATGGATTCTTATGAAGAGTATATATTAGTGGCATCTTGGAATAAAATATTTCATGGAAAACATGTTATTGATTTTGCATTATGATACTAGATTACATTTTCTCAATCTTATTGCCTAAACATGCCCTAGATGGAGTTGGAACATGGGTCTCCTCCAAAGAACCTACGACTTTCACCAATCTAGTTTATCCATGTTGACAACTTTTAGCTTCATCTTATCCAACTTGTATAACATATATAATTAAATGAGCTTCTTGAGTCTTCAACTATGTTGGATCATTGAGCCCTATTTCTAGATGAATTTCTTAGCCTAATATGATCTTAATGGTTTCTTATTATCACATAGTCTTTCAACTACGTTGTCAATTGGGTGTAGCTTGAGTGGTTGTGAGGAAAAGTTTCTACCCTCCCCACCCATGTTCAAAACCCACTTTGTGACATGTTTGCTATTAGTGAGTCGATTGTTGTGACATGTTTGCTATTAGTGAGTCGATTGTTGATGAGTTATATATGATCTATTGATGATTTGTTGACATTGGCTCATCTCCTAGATAATATTGGGTTTACCGTGGGTATCATCCTTAGAATGAGGGGAAGTACCCAAGAAGTTTCCCCCGAGATATATTACTTGGAAAAAAAGAGTCTTTGAACTATATAGTTATCCATAAGATTTTAGTTTGAATGAAACCATAAGGGAACCTATCATAAGAGCAACATCATACTTGGATGAATGTACAAAATACTTTCAAAAGCACATCAAAACACCTCTACAAAGTGCTTACTTGAAATATTCAAGATTAACCTTAACTTTAAGGAAGTTATCTAATTTATGAAAAACATAATATTTGAAAACTCTGCAAAATTCCTTAGCATGCTTATTCTTTTTGTTTTTTCAACAAGAACACGTATAGTTTGTATTAAAAGAAGCTACAGTCGAACTAGTCAATGAGATAACAAAAAATTGAGAGATAATCTTAGTCCAATAAACACATGTTCTATCCTACCTACATATTCTAAGTTGTAAAGTTTTGTGGCTTTGCTTACAAAATTGTTCAAAGGATTGTTACTAGAGTAAACTTTGTAAAAGATACCTAAATATAAAGCAAATTTACATAACATTAGCAATTACAAACTTAGTAAAACACACGCTCGCTTATAGCATCGTCCTTGGCTTGGTTGGAAGGTTGAGATGCCTACTTGACCAAGTCCATTTCCTCCATTAGTTGATGCACAATTTCCTCTTCCTTGAATTCCATAGGAACTGAACCCACATAAATATTTAGATTGGGAATTGTAGATAAAGAGCCTTTGATGAGATTAGTGACCATGGATCGAAGCGTAACACATTCTTCCTCTAATGCTTGAATTTGTCTCTTTTGTTGTACCAAAGTGTCCATTATAATTGCATTCTAAGAAACTTATTGGTGTTCCAAGTCATGAACTTTGGAAGTGACAGAAAAAATGGAAGTTATGTTCCCATTTGTAATATCCTCATGTTGTCAGAGAACCCTTCATAGTTCATGAATGTCTCTTTGACAAGTGGGGTGCTTACCATTACCATCCATGTTTCCAAGATCAATAGGAGCCTATCAACCAACGTATATGATGAGCCTTGGAACGTTGCCCAAAATCCCCATTGCATCGGTGAGATAGATCTCCATTACTTCAAAACATCTAAATGTTGGTAACTCAAACATGTGTGGAGGCAAGGCTCTATTAAATGTCTTATCCCTCCCTTTGAAGCCATAACTCTTGAATAGACATGTCCACATTGTGAACTTGATTGTCAAGCATGGAGATTGTTGAATATAAACCCAAGGGATAGCATAAAAGTTCACCACCCCATTTTGTTTTAACATCCCTTCTTCCAATCTGGAGGCATCATTAGCATTTGTGTCGGCATCCTTGTTAAGGGTCCTTAAGATGTGAAGAAATTTGATTTCCTCGAACCTATCATTTGGAGATTTATTACTATTTATTAATTGGATCATGATATAGGAGTCTCCAAAGACATTTAAAGCTCTCACATTTAAAGAGATTGCAACCTTAATTCCCTAAAAGAGGGCAAACACCTCTACCTAGTTATTTGTAGCAGTGTCAAGACCCCATTCATAGATTAGTTCTTGAGTTCCTCCAAGATCATAAATGACCCCCCCTACACCTACAACCCTTGGATTTCTTTTAGTTATACCATAAAAGAATAGTGAGTGCTTTTGTTGTTGAGATAGCCATGCTTTAAATCCATCCTCTATCATTCTTATTTACCAACGTATCTTTATGCCCTTTGAGTAAGCCTATGTGATCCCTCCAATGCGAATCTCTGCTAACCATCCCCTTTCCTCCACTTCTAACAGAGGTACTCAATGGCCCTTCAATCCTTTAGTTTTAATTTCATCTACCATTATCCCTCTAGCTTTGGCTATAGTGCTTCTAGGATGTTCCCATTATTGTTGGAAAATAGCTATGTTCCTTGCAAGCAAAATTTTCCAACATAGATATTTTGGAAAATATTTCTAGGCCCTCTTGAGAATTGGTTTGTTGATAAACAATCCTCTATATTTTTTATGCCACAAAAAAACATCTCTCTCTAGCTATCTAAAGCATTCCATATGTTAACAATTTCTTGGAAGGCAATCTGGCATACCTTCTTGGTGTAATTACACTAAAGAATAAACGGATTTGGGTTTCAGAGTTGATTTGCACAAGACACACTGGGAAAATCCATTTATCCCTTGCTTGAGTAGATTCTCTGATGTGAGAAGGTTTCCATGAATCATCACCCAACAAGAGGTATTGAATTTGGGGATACCATTGGTCTACAAAACATGTTTCCATATGCTCAATTTAGGAGGGTGCACAAGAATTAGGAGTTGTTATTGATATCCTTGTCTCATTATATAGCCAAACTTCCCCCATCCTTTGGAATCCATCTTTGTTAGAGCAGTTGGAGCACATCCCTTTTGATGAGCGAATAGGGTAGGAACCAAATGGGATAGGTTGTGAGGAGGCGTAAGAGACAAACCTATCCATTGATTGTCATCAAGAGACCATTCTGAGATGTTGAAGAAGAATTTAATCCCATGCTTTCTCATCCAATCCTCGAGAACATGAAAATCAAGTGATCGATCAATGGGGGGGTTTCCCATTATGGTGTCGCAACCCATATGCCAATTAACTTACCATTTTCAGGTATCCAAGTAGACTTGAACTGGATTAGAGGTGTCATCACTCTGATTAGTTTCCAAATATGGGAGGCTTTTTTATTTTTTGGGAGGTTATCAATGCATCTTTTACAAGGTTACACAAACCATGGGTGCAACTAGAATCAACAAAAGAATCATGTGCGGGTGTGGTGCTCATCCAAAATTTAGGAATCGGGGAATCAGAACCCTAACCCTAATATATATATATATATATATATCTGTCAATTGGGTTTAGCCCAAGTGGTTTGTGTTGAGGGGTGTTTTTGCCCCCCACCCAGGTTCAATTCCCACAAGTGACATGTTGAGCTCTTAAATGAGCACACTATTGAAAAGGCCTCGACTTTCTACAAAATATGGTTTACCACAGATACCATCCTTGAAATGAGGGGAAGTGCCCGATGGGTTTTCTGAGGAGTGTTCCAAGGAAAATAAACAAATATGTGTGTGTGTGTGTGTGTGTGTGTGTTTAATTTTTTTTTTCTAAATCACTAGCCATAGCTATAAATTTGTTGAAATTTACCACAATTCTATCACCGGAAATGGATCCACTTTTCCATTTTTGCCGGAAATGGATCCAATTTCGGGAAATAGATATGATCCCAAAAATAGAAAAAATCGAAGAATTTGATATTCCAATTTTGAGAAGATTATGATGCAGGTACGTGGTGCTCTAAGGCGAATACAATAACTATGATCTTTTATGATTCCCAATTAGATATTTTTTTAAAAGAGTTCTTTTCCACCATTCCAATTTACTTTTGATCAGTTTCCAAGGAACCTTAGCCCCATTGCCACATTAATTAGAGTTCTATTTTTGATGCCCAGTCCACCATGTTTCTTTCGAGCCCTTACAATGTTCTAATTAACTAGGAGTAATTTATTCTCATTTGTTTTCCTCGTTGCCAAAGCAAACTGCGAAGTTCTTGAGAGATTTGCTTCATGACCCTTATTGGAGAAATCATCACATAACATTGATAAAGACAAAGGGGAAAAAACATTGATTTGATTAGAACTATTCTTCCTACAATATTCAACCATTGGGAGCCCCATTGTTTGAACTTGTCTCTGATTTTGCTTATGATGTTTTTCCAAATTGTCACTATAGGATTTCTCAATGATAGAGGAATACCTAAGTATTTGAAGGAGGTCCTAGATTCTAGGAAAGAGAAGTTTAAAAATATGGCTATGGAATGAAGCATATGATTACTAATGTTCCAGGCATATATATGTCTCTTACCATTATTTGTTTTCCCCCCAGAGGCATTTAGGTAATGTTCTAAAACATATTGCAATCTCTCTGCAATGACAATTGAGGCCCTTCCCATCATAAGCATGTCATCAGCAAATTGGGAGTGATTCATACTCCTAATCCCCCTAGCTATATTGATTTCTTGAAGGTTACCTTCCACTCTTTCCATTTCCAACTTCCTACTAAGGGAATATGTAGTAATGATGTACAATAATGGGGATAGGTGGAAACCATATCTAAATCCCCTATCGTTTTTAAAGAAGTTGGTCGGCCTTCCATTAATCAAAGGAGCTATCCGAAGACCCTTGATACAAGCTTGGACCCATTGCACAAAGATGTTAGAAAAGATAAATTTAGACAAGATGTCCAAGAGAAAGGAGCATCTTACCTGGTCAAAAGCATTGTCCATATCAATGTTTAAAACCATATATTTTTCCTTGTTTTCCCAGTTTGACTGGATTGCCTTCTGAACCTGATAATGTTTTCATGATTTTCCTCCTGTGCATGAAGCCACCTTAATTGGTAGAAATAATTTTGGGAAAAATCTTCTTCACCCTATTAGCCATTATTTTAGTAATAGTCTTGTAAGAATAGTTTCATAAAGAGATTTCTCGTAACTAAGAGAACGAGGATGGGTTAACCTTTTTGGGGATGAGTGCCCGAAAAGAGGAATTAGTGCTCCCCCTTAATTTGTGTTTTTGTTGAGCATACAAAAGCATGCATGCCAAATCCTACTAGATGATGGGCCAACAGGGTCTGTAGAAGTGTACAAGGAATATGTTAGGCCCTGGAGCTTTGTCAGGGGCCAGTCCCTAAATGGCTCGAAGAATTTCACCCTCCTCTACAACTTTTTAAAGATCCTCATTGTTTGTTGTTGAGATTAGTTGCAAATTTTTTTCGAGCATGAGCCTTAAGGAATCAACATTGTTACCACACACATCACATGGACCATGATATAGTATCATTTTCTTGTAGTAGCTATAGAGGAGGGTACATGAGGCTATTCTAGACCATATTCATCATCCACTGTGCCAGTTTCATCATTAGAGATCATGTACCATTCTTGCTTGAACATGATTTCTCGTTACTGTGTATTTTGATTGCTAGCATAGATAATGACGCAGGTGGTCCAGTGTTGAGGGGTTTAGTTCCTAGGACCTTAAAAACCTAACTCTAGGGAAGTTGAGACTATGAGAAAGAATGATGCAAGGTGGGAATTTTTCTTCTAGTGTTAGAGGTGCATAGGGATAGCATAGGTGTAGTGGATCTATTGGAAAAAGGAGTAAAACCCATTACCACTAGGCCTAATTTTTGTAGTGACCATTCAGAAATTATCTCTATAGATTCTCAAGGTGATATTTTCATCCCTTCTCAACTCTCTGATTTGTCTATGACGAGGAAACCGTAACTAGTATTTAAGTATGGATAAGAAGGTGATCAATGCGGAGAATTCAATTACGACAATGAGGAGAGGAAGGCCTTGATCCTACAAAAGTTATTGCAAGGGTTCCTCCTCCATGCGGTCAACCAAGGTAGAGAAGGAAGCCAAAGAGACTACAATTCACTACCACCATAGATTCCCTCTAGAAATCAAGGTTGACGCTGAATGAATTGAACAAAAGGTTAGGGTGAAATGAGCTAGCACATCATCAGAGGCTATCAATGCCGAATTAATGTATTGGATACCAGATATTGGATTCACTAGCAGTAGGGATACCAAATGCTTAAGGAAAACTAATATCCATTGGCACACTAAATCAATCATTTCCCAAGTGATAGAAGAGAAGGTAACTCAACAGAAGGTCATCCTGGACACTTTGAACATGCAACACAAAGCTACAATGGACAAGTTAGACTACTTGGACAAGAAGTATGAGGCCTTGGTCAAGCTCCTATGGGATATGGAAGCAATCGGTCAAGCTCAAAACCAAGAGATGTAGTCACCAGACATAGAATATCTTGTAGATACTAATACTCCTCTCGTATATGTGAACTCAACCTCTGAGGATGAAGACTAGGTTCCTCTTTGTTTTTTCCTAGTTTTCTTTTTAATTCTCTATTATGTCAAACATTCTAATTAGTAATTACTTTAATATAGGCTATAGAATAGAGTTCTAGCCAACTATTTTTTAGATCAAAACCATCAAATGTAATTTTTGTATAAGCATATGCATAACTCCTAGAACAACTAGTCCTATGGATTATATCAATAGCTTTGAAATTTTTTATGTCTATCATAGGCAGTATCATTAGGAAGATTCTCACTGATAAGGGGGGTTGTGCCGAAGCAAACAACTTATTACATAGTGATGATTTTTAGAAAGCTTAACATTTATATGAGGACACAAAAAGAGTTGTACAACACATCAAAAGGTTGATGGAGGCAATAATAGAGCTAACTGCGTTCCATAATTCTTTGCATGATAATTTTTTCACAAATTTCTTACATAATAGGATACAAAAGCAATACATTTCTAGATTGCATTACGAGTTCGACTTCTTGTTACCACTAACTATGCTCTTGAAGAAGGTTTTTTCTTTTTTACTACTGTAGTCTGTAATGTCCCCGCTGGCCTAGGAAGCATAAGGAATGGTTCCGCTAGCCCAAATTGGTTCCCGTAGGCTAAATCGGAAAAGTTACCTAGGGAACTCAACTTTTGCATAGGAAATGACTTTATAAAGTGAAAAAGGGAGACATGGGTCTTAGGCAAGAGAAAGTCACTTAAAAATTATAAAGTGTGCAAGCATAAAGTGACTTTAAAAGAAAATTAAAAAGTAAAGTGAGCGGGAGTTAATTCAATGAAGGAATAATAGAGGGGAAAAGAGGAGGCGCCCCTCATTCTTGCATTCACTCATTTGGAAAATAGATTTTTGAGAGCTCTTGAGAAGAGAGT
>ML792974.1:595209-605930 GCA_009831015.1 Picea engelmannii | reverse complement strand
TCTTCTTCTTTATGCCGATGATATAGTTCTTATGGCAAGGAGTCCCCATGATCTTGAAAACCAACTAAGAATCCTCAAGGATTTTTGCTCCAATATGGGTATGACTATTAATACTGATAAGACTAAGGTCATGATTATTAAATCTAATAAGATCCCTTATGATACATTTGTATATGAAAACAACAACTTGGAGGAAGTGAATTCATACAAATATCTTGGAATTGATATTCACCACAAGCTTAATTGGAATTATAGCATTGAGAAAAAGATTATTGGGGGATGGAAAGCTCATTATGGGCTTGAAAACAATTGTAAATTAGCTGAACTTTGGAGTTGGGATAAGAAGAAACTCCTCTTTGAGACTCTTGTTACACCTGTTATTCTTTATGGATGTGAAGTATAGGCTTGTAGTATCTCTCGTGAATCCTGGAGAAAGATAGAGCAAGTACAAAAGAATTTTATAACCTATAATCTCAAAATTAAAGGAAATACGCCCTATCCCATCCTCCTCGTAGAAACTAGCCTCTCCCCTATTGAGAGCATGGCTATGACTAGATACCTAATGTATAAGAACAAGTTAAACAACATGGAAGACAAGAGGCTACCTAAAATTGCTTCCAAATCAAGTCATAACCACCATCGACTCAAGCGAGGATGGCATAAAGACGTCCAATCTTGGCTAAACTATTGGGGAATAATGGAAGAAACCATTTTGCAGAATAAAAATACTATTAAAAAAAAGGTCAAATCAAAATTTAAGGAAAAAATGTGGTGTGATAAAGAGTTAGAGGAAAAAAGAAAATTAAGGTATTATAAAGATGTAATCAACCACAATCTAGAAGATCAAAATTATCTATTTGTTTTGCCAAGTGTAAAGAAAAAAATAAGCATTGTTAAGATAAGAACAAATTCTCACGAGCTCCATAGTGAAACTAGGCGTTGGTCAATTCCTAATAAGCCATGGGATGAAAGAGTGTGTCACTTTTGTAACACTAAGAAGGTTGAAAATGAAAAGCACTTTCTCTTAGATTGTCTAGCCTATACCCATATTAGATCTCATTTTCAAAATATTGATCACACTACCAACCTTCCTAACCTCCTAACTCAACAAAAGTATGGTGATCTTGGAAAGCTTGTCTTAATGCTTTTCGAGCACAGAAACAAAATTCTAAAGAATCACAAGTAATCACTTATCCTCTTAAGGTCCGATAGACCAAATAAATCTTAGTGAACGTTAACACCTGGAACTTTGATAACACTACCAAGGGGTTTATTTGCAATTTTCTGGGAATTACTTGTTGGCACAACGATGATAACAACGTGCATTCAATTTCGCTTCAAGAGATGGGCCTTCAAGGTGAGTTTCCACCTGGAGTAAAGTACTGTGGGAGTATGACGAGCTTGACTCTCTCCCAAAATAGTCTTGCGGGACCATTCCCAAGGAGCTCTGCCAATGGCTTCCTTATCTGGTAACCATTGATCTCTCCCTGAACGAGTTTACAGGATCTATTCCTGCCGAGCTTCATAATTGCACATATCTCAATGTCCTCCGCCTGAATGGCAATAAACTTACCGGGGAAATTCCATGGCAATTGTCACGGCTCGAGAGACTGAAGGACTTCAATGTAGCAAACAACTACCTTACTGGATATATACCTTCATTAACGCACAACATCAGCGCCTCTAATTTTCAGAATAACCCTGGAATATGTGGGTTTCCCCTTTCAAATACATGCGAAGCATCGACCGATGGCCGACTAAATCCGATGGCTGTCGCGGGTTTTCTCCTCATTGGCATTGTGTTAATTGTCTGGATTTTACTTGGCTGGATGATTTCTAAAGCAAAAAGCAGAAGATCTGTTAAAATCCCACTGCCAACATCCAAAGAGCCCAACGATTGGCAGAAATATGTACGAGCTCGGGGATCCGTTAAAGTTCGCTTGTTCGAGAAGCTCATCAGAAAGATGAGATTGGTCGATCTTGTGGCTGCCACCGACGACTTTAGAGAACAAAATATCATATTGTGCGGAAGAACAGGTATACTCTTAAAGGCTTAAAGGCTTATATCTTAGTAGGGTTGTTATGCTTAAAGACTTATATTTATTGAGAATGGGCACATTTAAACTATAAATTTCAATCATATGGTTATCAATTAAAGAAGTTATCATATTCTTAATGGTCTTTCCAAATCACAAATTTAATTGAAATTACAAATTTATTTTACTATTAACTTTTTATCATTTTACAGTATTAGATTTACATTTGTGCCACATTTACTTATGGCAGCTCTCACCTGCAAGATTAAGATTAAACGGAGTTTTACCAGCTATAAGTCTTTCCACATTCACCAACAACGAGTTAGTGGTTGTGCTAAGTTACACAAGGCGTACATTTATTGACAATGGACACATTTAATAGGTTTTTAGTGCTTAATCAGTTTTGTATGGACAAAATTAAATATTGATGGAATATTCTTAGTCGTCCCAATAAATCAATGATTTTGATTTCAACCATTAACTTCCTCACTATTATAAAGACATCAGTTTACATGTTTATTTTTTACTTTTACTTGATCATATTTAAAATTTAATATGGTGACTAGCTGATTACCACCTCTAAGTGATTAACGTTTCATTTTCTGACCCAGCAAAAACCTTTAGGTGTTCACCAACCACCAATTTGCGGCTCTACTCAGACTAAGGCACTTCTAAAAGATTCACGGCCCACCAATCGGATCCTCAGGCAATGATACCCGTGGCTATAGACTAGTGCGATCTCTTGTAATTGTACACCGGGTCACCTTGCTGGCACAGATCTGAAAGAGAACAATGCTCGAGGACTATGCAATCCTTTCGAACACAATCCCAAATTGCTGGCATACGATGATGTAGAGGCACAGATGTGAATGTTGTTGATGTATTTGCTGTTATGGCCTCGAACCCGTAGGCTTCTGAGTCCAATGTATTACTCTGATCATAATCTAATGTTTGGCATAATGGTGTGGGCAAATCGAAGATAGGAACAGAGCTGTCGAGATCTTGTTTATCATTACATCTAGGAATAATTATCTAATTCATTACATCCAACGAAGATTATCTAGATTCACTTTGTTGTTTTCTTTTCCTTACTTCAAAAATATGTTAATTAATTTTAAATTTTAAAGTAACAAATTTAAATAATAAAAATTGATATCAGACTATTAGGTTGAGATTTGGCTAAAGAAAGAAACGCCTTTTGATATTATCGTGAATATTTATCTGTGTCTTACACAGATAAAATACAAATTATTATACATCTAGAAACAATCACAATTATGTAAAAAGTGGTTGATATACGCTGATCGACGCCATTAATTTAAAAAAGTGGAAAATGGTGCCGATCAACCACTTTTTACATAAAAGTGGTTGTTGCTAGTAAATACATTACTAAATATAAAAACATTAATACATTTTTACATTAAATTAAATTTAAATTATTAAATTATTATTATCATTAAAAATAAATTATTAAAATAAATTATTATTATTATTATTATTATTATTTTCTTATTATTATAAAATAAATCGAAATACAAATAATTAATTATAATATGACTTTAACCCTACTTTTAATAAGACTCCCGCCGATCCCTAATTCCGACGAGTAGATTGTCCGGTTTGCCCATTAGCTTACGCCCAAACAAACGGGTCCATATTTTCCATCGATGTGAAGAAAAGAGAATATTTTAGGTCGCTGGATATAGTACCCTATTCTTTGTTCGCAATGTGAAGAAAAGAGAATATTTTAGGTCGCTGGATACAGTACCCTATTCTCAGTTCACATTCACATGTTTCCACTCATAACGTGTTAGCAATTAAATAACTAGCATAGCCACAAAGTGGCCGGTGACTGCCGAAAGGCGATACCAAAGTTTCTTCCGGCACAGTTGAAATGCACGGACAGCTGAAATGTGAGCCGAGGAAATCTAAAAGTTAATTTCAAATGTGGTAATTCCAAAGGTTAATTAGTTAAACGTGGCAATCATATGGTGGTACAGTAATTTCTTAATATGATTTGGTAAATGTTAAAAAGTAAACAGGTTAACTGATGCATTCAAAAATACAAAGAAGTTATGAAGAGTAAATCACAGTCATTGATTTGGGAGGACGACTAAGAATATGCGAGCGTCTTCAATTGTTAGCCATCATATTAGAATTTTAGATTAAAAGGTGATTAATTGTGCCCATCTCCAATAGGTATACGCCTTTCAACGTAATTAAAACAAGATATATCATGCCCATGGGTGTTGACGAAATGCACCATGAATGCCAAATCCAATGTATATTTTTCCTCTTTCTAGACGTTCGACTTCAACTTGACTGCTTCGACCTGACGCCTTTGCTTAGAATTTCTTTCTCTCAAGATTTGCACAATCTTACGATCTTTGATGATTGTGGCATTTCAATTATCTTCAAATATTTAAAAAAGACCAAGTCTAAGTATACTTTCTTATTCTTCAATCTTTGTTTATTTGCCTATCACGAGGGTTAAAATTTGTTATTCCTCCCGACTCGACTCAACAATAAGAGAAAGGAGGGCAACTTTTGACCGAGGAACGATCTCAATATCATGTGCCTTCGCATTCTGTGAGAGAGAAATTAGGTATGTTGTTAAATCTGCCTACACCTCCTCCTTCATGGCGGAGTCGAATCCAGATCCAGTGGCTAGAGATGATGATCACAGAGAGGGGATCAGAAGGCAGGAAGTTACATCGTTTAACACTAGATACCATAACCATGAGCTCTTGTGGGTTGAGGGCAGATATCAAAATTGAAGTCTTCATTGCCCTTCATAGAAGGGTTGAATTTTTTTATTTTTTATTTTATTTTTATTTTTATGAAAAGTGAGTTTAAGATCCTGTATTACTAAAAGAGGGTTATAGTACAAAAAAGGGAAACTCCCTTGTCTGCCAAAAAGAAAACCAGGCCAAAGGTTCCCGAGTTGCGCTTTTCGAAAAAAAAAGGGGTATGACTGGACTACCACTGTGGGAAACCAACCCAGTCCTACCATATCTAGTTTTTGACAAGATAATCACTACAGACATGAAAAAGAGAAACATAAAATAAATAGACGTAGGACTGACCCGACTGAATTGCCAATCGACTAACCAGACACTAGTCCAAGATGATGATATGTTTCTTTCCTTCATTAGCCTAGCCCTTGTTCTCCTCCTTTTGGGAGACCCTGCAAGTCTTTCTTATGTGTGTTGACACTCTGTTCCCGTCAGCTGGCGTGATGTCCATGTTATGGACGTAGCGCAGGTAGAGGTGGAATTGAGCAGCCAACCGCTCAATCTTGGCTTGCTGGTTCTTTTCTACCTCAGTTAGCAGTTTGGTAATGGTTTCCAAACTACTGAGGCATCTCAGGATTTCGATCAACAATTTCGTGTGTTCCTTGTTGTTCTCTCGTCTGGCGTCCTCCCTTTCCGAGCTCTCTTTCCCAATCAACATCTTTGTTTGCCACACCATCTCCATCATTTTGTGGTAGAAGGTTTCCCTGGGTTGTGTGGCTCCTGGGTCAGTTACCCTGTCCATTTCTTGAGTCAGGGAATCCCATGTTTTGCCCTTGCGATTTCTTTGGATTTCCTTTTCCAGACAGTTAATGGTCGCCTTTCCTTTCGGTGCAACCAGGGTGTGAAAGGTACCCTCCGTGTCTTTGGTCGCCTACTCCATCCTGGACACCCTTCGGGGATTGTTCCGAGTTTCCTTCCCCAAGGGGTTCCTTTTGTTGTGCATTATCTTCATTCACACCATCCTATCTGGCATATGGAAGCTCCTTTGTTGGATTCTCAACTTGTTTCCTACCCTTGTGTCTATGGTGTCTCCTGCTATTGCGCTCTTCCGTTTACAACTATTCCTGTTGTTTCTTCTCTTATTGATATTTCCCTGCTGTGGGCTCTTCCTTCCAGGCATGGTCTACCCATAAAGGTGAACCTTCCCATCCTTTTTCCCCGTCACGATATGTATGCTCATGATTACTCCACTGTTATCCCTATATAGCCCTTTGCCCCTGCTTGCTTGATATCCTACTAAGCATCTCCCCATACCAGGTCTTCGGTGTGGTGGATGGCTACTGGTTCGTGTCAGTCCCTCTTGCCTTACGTCATTCGTTGCATGTTGTTTGCTGTCGATACTTTCCCACGGTCTTTCCCTGCAAATCTTATTGTTGACATGACCTTGTTGTTGTACCCTCGCCTGTTGTATAATCTGATCCTGCATTGTGATTGGTGGTCGAGTGTTGGGCAGTCATTTCCTGCCTAGGTCTTTCATGTCGTCCCCTTGGCCTTTTGTTGTCCTCCTTGATGTGACCTTCCTTGCGAAAGTTGTTGTCACAATCTTTTGTTGCTAGTTCGATGCATTCCATTCTGAATTGTCCTTCCGGAATGTTGCGATGTGTAGTATCTAGTTTCGGTCCTTCCTTGCTAACCCCCTCGTAAGATATTCTGTCTGCTAGGCCATTTTCTGACCTGCGTACCCAGTGCAACTCCATTGTGTTAATCGTTTGCATATGCTCCTGGATATTTTGTAGGGAGTGTGTCAAACGCCAGTGTCTCTGTACTTTGCCCGCTCTGGTGCCATTTTGGAGTTTCTTCACCATGTTGATGACCAAGGTGGAGTCACCTTCCACTATAGTGTTGGTCATCCTTTCGCGGCTTAGAATTTCGAGACTGAGCTCCAGGGCTCCAAATTTCACTGCGTTGTTGGTTGAGCTTCCCATACTCCCAGCGTACAACCGAATTATGTTTCCACCACTATCTCTGATCACCCCTCCCATCCCTGTCATTCTTGGGTTTCCTTTTGTCACCTCGTCAAAATTTAACTTGAGGAACCCTGTCGGAGGTGGTGTCCAGTTGCGCTCTCTTGATTGGACTTGTGGTGGCCATCCTACCCTTGTGTTGTTGCATCCATCTTTTAGGTGAAAAAATTTCAGGATGTGGGAGTCCTGGCCCATGGATTGTTCTTTTCCAGTCTGGCAGTTGCGACTCTGCACCATTTCTCATATTTGAGAGATTATTGCTTCCTTGAGTTTCCCTTCCGGAAGGCTTTTGTTCTTGAAGATGCGTCGGTTCCTTTCTTTCCATATTGCCCATATGATCATCCTTGGCATGAGATTCCAACAGAGGTTCACCATTTCATTTTTGCTATAACTCTCATTCCATTTATTGATGTTGCACTGATGTTACCTCGGGTTCTATTGGACTGGGGAAATATGCTTGTCTCCCAATCCCAGATCTCTATTGTATAATTACATTCATCGAGGAGGTGATTTGTTGTTTCTTCCTTTGCTTTACAGAGGTGGCATCGTGATGGGCCTATGAAACCCCTTTTCCTGAGGTTTTCCCAGGTTAGAATTCGGTTGTGAAGTACTAACCACTTGAATATTTTGATTTTTGGCCATTGGGGGTTGTCCCATATCTTTCCCACTATTGCATCAGATCTTCTTGGTCCTGGGCCATGATGTAATTCCTAGCTTCATTTAAGTTGAATTCTCCACCATTTTTCCTGCCCCATCTTAGTTGGTCCTCTTCTTCTGAGACTACAATTTTCCTTTTCCCCAATTCCTCCTCCACCTCTTTCGCTATTGTTGTGATCTGATCTCTATTTTGTGGATTGAGTTTGTCCCAGATCCTCCATCTGTTGCAGTCATTTTCTTGTTTCCAGTAGTCATGGACTTTGGTTTTTCCTTGCGCTGCCATCTTCTGTTTGAGTTCGTCCCTATTCGGATTTTCCATTCTGGGTTCCTGTATCCATGGGTCCTCCCAGAATCTGTTTTTTTCCCATTACTCACTTCCCAGAAGTTGTGTTTCTAGATCCAGGTTTTGTTGCACCAGGCTAGGTTCCAGATTTATGATCCCTCCCTGGTTCCCATAAAGAGAATTTAATCCTAGTCGTTGATGTCTCGGACATACTTGGCCTTCCAGAGGGTTTCCCATGGTGTTGCCTTTTCTTTGACTCATCTCCACTAGAGTTTCGCCCCATAGGCTTTGTTGGTTACTTGTGGGTCTTGTAACCCCAGGCCTCCTTTGCACTTGGGTTTGCAAACATTTTATCAAGCCACAAGGGCCCATTTTTTCTTACTTTCCGCTCCTCTCCATAGGAAGTCCCTTTGGATGGCTCTTTTTTTTTGGAGTATTCGTTTGGGAGCAAGGAACACTGACATCATATAGTTCAGAATTGCTTGCAGAACCGCTTTGGTCAGAATAAGTCTCCCCGCTGGTGTAACACCTCGTTTCCCCCAGCTTGTAAAAATAACTGGACTGGCCAAGAACTATGGAAAACTCATAAATGTGAATATGTGATGTAAATGGACCATGAGGAAAAGGTCAATGAATGTGAATAACATTATGAAATTTATTGCAGGACTGCTGAGAGGGTATGTGCAGAAAAAGAGACCACGATGATGGTGGAAGGCACCTGGAAAGGTGACATTAACTTCCACCGAGAATTAATACCGTATTTGGACTCCACTGGCCCAGAGAACCAAAAGCGGCTCGCTGGCCCCGAATTAAATGCCTCGCAGACTGGTAGGTCGATGGCTCCTCAGGAATTAATGAGGGATGGGGAGGTGAACCGCCCATCCGTAGAGCCATCATGACTGGCCAGTGGGAGGGTAATTGCACCACACGCAACCTCGCAAGAGGATAAGGCGTGGGGTAGAAGCGATGGGAAGGGGCAGACATGAGGGGAGAACTCTGGCAAGATGCAGAGTGAGTGATAGCAGAGAGGAAGGATTGCAACCTTCGCTTCTGGTCACTAGAAAACAGAGACGTAGTCTCACAGCATCATGGTCTCAGCTCGGGGGTGGCTAGTGGTAAATCCGTTGGGAGTCCCTAAGCCTACGGTTGGGTGGAAATGAGCACCCCTCTCAGCAGTTGCTTGACCTCTGGTGTTATTTTTGATAATTTTTTTGCCTATGGCATCTTGAAATATATATATATATATATATATATATATATATATATATATATATATATATATACATGTGCTTATTCTGATAATTATGCTCATAAGCTGTGAAACTGTGAATGATTTCATTATAAGAATGACTGTATGGTGTTTTGATCAGTACTCGTAGTTGTATATTTATATGGAAAGAATACGTATGGTTTATGTCCTCATGAATTCGTTATTTGTGTGTGTACTGACCCAATTTAGACTTCACGCCTGGTTCTTAAGAGCATGACATCCTTATATACCTCAGGTAGTACCCTGAGTAATTCTCTCCATAGAAATACCTTCCTTGAAAATCCCATCAAGAACCGGGAAGGCAGTTGTGAAGGCGTAAGGCCTTAGTAACCCTGCATAAGAAGGAACAATCCTCTTGAAAACCGAGATGACAACATAAGGATGAAATAACGAATCGATGGATGAGATCTCGTCAGGAGATCTGTGGTCACTCACGACTGTCAGATCGGAGGAAGGAGCTAGAAAGTTAAGTACCTTAACCTTATAGGTATTAATCGACGGACGAGATTTCGTCGGGGAATCTGCGGTCACCCACGACCATTAGATTAGTAGGAGAAAGTAGGGCGTTAAATGCCTTACCACTTGGTTTTCCTATGTCTTCCTGGGTAGCAAATAGTTTAGGACCGTAGATCCCCAAGGTTCATGAGAGTATCTAGACCGTGGATCTTTTCCACGCCCAGGGAGTCGTGGAAGAATGCATGGGTAGGAACCATTATGAGCCATTAGATCTCATCTGAAAAACCTGACAGCCATTGGATCTGTCAGGAGTTACCCGAGGGTTAAGACTCCAGTGTATAGGGGTGAAAATCCCCGGAATAGATCTAGGCCATTTGATTGACGAAGGCCACGCATCAAGAGATCACCCATTTCGGGAAATTGGGAATCGCGGAATTGGGATTCCTGTTGACAAGAGTTCAGGATTTTCTATGGTGAAAACCCCGGGACGGATCTGAGCCGTCCGATTGACAGAGGCCACGCGTCAAGAGATCACTCATTTTGGGAAATTGGGAATCGCGGAATCAGGATTCCTGTTAACAAGAGTTCAGGATTTTCTATGGTGAAAACCCCGGGACGGATTTGAGCCATCCGATTGACGGAGGCCAGGCATCAAGAGATCACCCATTTCAGGAAATCGGGAATCGTGGAATCGCAGAATCGGGATTCCTGATGACAAGAGTTCGGGATTTTCTATGGTGAAAACCCTGAGACGGATCTGAGCCGTCCGATTGACGGAGGCCATGCATCGTGAGATCTCCCCTTTCGGGAAATTGGGAATCGAGAGATCGGGAGTCCTGGCGACAAGGGATTGGGATTTTCCTGGGTGGAAACCCCGAAATAGTTGTGGGCCGTTCGATTTAAGGAATTGACGTGTTGAGAGATTACCCATTTTGGGAAAATCGGGGATCGGGGATTTGGGAGTTCCACTGAAAAAAACTCGGGCTCTTGCCTTGACAAATCCCGCTCCATAATGTCGAGACAATAGCATGTGGCTAAGTCCCGATGGATGGACAAGATTCCTTTGGGAAATCTCAGTGTCCGTAATGACCGTCCGATGTGAGGAAGAGATGTCAATTTTACGCTGGGGCGCGAGCGCGCATTAGGGTAAGTAGCGAACAGATCTGGATGGCCAGAGTCCACCCGCCCAGATCTATGGTTGAGGATGCATTCCGGAGCCCCCTTTCCATTCTTCCTTTAATGGGGGGGGGGGTCCGGAAT
>ML792974.1:582020-595150 GCA_009831015.1 Picea engelmannii | reverse complement strand
GGGGGGGGGGGTTCGGAATAGTGTGGCGTGTGAAGTGGGGCCCCTCCTGTCATGTCGACCACCGTGTCGCGTTTCCCTCTCTGCCACCTGTGTTCCACTTAACCGCGCAACGGGGCCGTTTCTCCTTGGCTGTTCTCTGGCCCTATTGGGATTTGTGCCTATTATCCATTTGCTAACCCTGTAGGGATTCGCCCCCATTGGCCGATCGCTAGCCCTATCGAGATTCGGCAGTTGCCAAGTCAAATGACTCGACGTCATTGTAGCGCCGAGGCGCGAAATATGAAAGAGGTACTGCATTTATTTAGACTGTGATCGTGACCTGCGACCACATGGGAGCGGGGAGAGAGAAAGGACCAGCTTACACTGGTCCTCCATGGATGTTTAGGGCTTCTGATTCGGCAGAAGACCAGAAAAATCTGATTTAGGTAGTGGGTATGTGACAAAGTGGTATCCGAGCATGGTTACAACACTCGGCTTGATTGGGCTCATGAACGAGTTGCACATAAGCTCCATTCGAAGGCGAAGGTGCAATTCTTCATCAGTGGGCTATCCAAGGAATATCGGAACCGAATTGAATTTGACGAGCCAAAGACCTTAGAAGACACTATACGAAAGGCAACATATTGTCATGAACAATATGGACATCGGCCAGAGTCTCGTGAAGACTGGAGACAAAAGAGTGGTTCGAAATTTCAGAAAAAGGGGATCAAATCCTTAGGATTTAAAAACTACAAGAAGAACCCCAGAACGAACTATCCAGCCCAGAGTGTACTCCAGCAGAACTTCCCCTCAGTGGACGGAAATAAAACTTCTGGACCTATACCAGTAAAGACTAATAACCCAAAGAAAGAACCTCTAAAATGCTAGAGTTGCGGAGAAGAGCATCTCCTGAGAGACTGTCCACACCGACAATAGAACAGTCAAAAAGTTTATAACATTCAGGAAGCAACCACAGTCAATGATGTGGCAAGGAGTGTGCCGCAGATTTATGCAGCCTTGGATAATAACCAAGCTGACCACCAAGCTTCAGTGGTGGAAATAGAAGGTATGATTTTCAACCATCTGGTGTCTGTTTTGATCGACCCTGGTTCAAATTTGAGTTATATAGCCCCTAAATCTGTTGATAAGTGTAAGCTACAGCCACGAAAACAAACTAAGCCATGGTTGGTACAGTTAGCCACTGGCACCAAAAGAAAGGTGGTAGAGGGAATACCACCCTGCCAGTTAATGTTGGGTGAATTCCCCACCAAAGCAACCCTTAACGTATTACCCCTGGGATCATACGATCTGTTGATTGGTATGGACTGGCTGTCCGCCCATAAAGCCAGATTGGACTGTTACCATAAAAACTTAGAATGTGTGAGCAAAGAAGGAAAAAGGATAACCCTTCAAGGGATTCGAAAACCGGTCTCAATGAGACAAATATCAACCCTGCAAATGAGAAAGTATTGCCGAAAGGGATGTCCCCTATATGAAATACAGGTGTTGAAAACAACTGAAGGTGCTAAACCAAGCCTTGATGAACAAACTATCCTGAGAGAATACAGAGATGTGTTTCCGGAGGAGGTACCCAGTCTACCTCCGAGAAGAGACATTTACTTCTCGATAGAGCTCGCACTAGGAGCGATGCCGGTGTCTAGGACACCCTACCGGATGAGCACACTTGAGTTAGTGGAACTCAAATTACAATTGAAAGAAATGATGGATAAGGGTTATATTCGACCCAGCATGTCCCCATGGGGAGCACCAGTCTTGTTTGTGAAAAAGAAGGATGGCACCCTTAGACTGTGCATAGATCATAGACAACTCAATAAAGTAACCATAAAGAACAAGTACCCCTTGCCCAAGATCGATGATCTATTCGATCTATTGGGAGGTGCGTCTATTTTCTCAAAGATTGACTTGAGGTCGGGATACCATCAAGTCTGAATCAAGGGTGAAGACATCCATAAAACCGCTTTCTAGACATGGTATGGTCATTATGAGTTTGTGGTAGTGCCATTTGGGTTAACCAATGCCCCTGCCACTTTCATGTGCTTAATGAACAATGTACTTAGTAAATTTTTAGATAAATTTGTACTAGTTTTTATTAATGACATATTGATCTACTCTAAGAATAGAGAAGAACATGAAGAGCATCTTAGATTGGTGCTGCAATTGCTAAGAGAGCATCAACTCTATGCTAAATTCAACAAATGTGACTTCTTTCATAAGAAAATACATTACTTGGGACATGTTTTGTCCGAGGAAGGGGTAGCAGTAGATCCTGACAAGATTAGGTCTATCATGGAATGGCCTACCCCAAAGGATTTCTCAGACATCAGATCCTTTATGGGATTGGCAGGATACTATAGGAGATTTATAAAAGGATTCTCCAAGATTGGTTGTCCAAACACTGCCCTCCAGAAGAAGGGGACAAAATTCCTGTGGACACAGCAACGTGAAGAAAGATTTCAAACCTTGAAACATCTACTAACCCATGCACCCATGTTGAAAATCGCTGACCCATAAGATGACTTCCTTGTGTGCACAAATGCCTGTAAAGAAGGGCTCAGAGGAGTCCTTATGTAGGAAGGAAAGGTGATCTACTATGAATCTTGAAAATTGAATGAACATGAGGTCAACTATGCGACTCATGATCTAGAACTGGCTGCCATAGTGCATGCCTTAAAAATGTGGAGGCATTACCTCTTGGGAAGAAAATTTGTACTTATGACAGATCACTGTGGATTACGGTATTTGTTCGACCAACCAAAGATCAATGCTAGACAAGCTAGATGGATGGCCCTCCTTAGCGAATTTGATTTTGAAACCAAACACATCAAAGGGAAAGAAAATAGGGTGGCCGATGCCCTTAGCAGAAGCATGAAAATGATTCACCTGGCAGTAGTGAGTACCTGTGAGACAGATGTCAAGAACAGAGTCAGAAATGCACAAGAAACAAATTCCTTCGTTCAGACTGTGACCCTATACCTACAACAAGAACCTGCTGGAGAAAAATATGAAGGCTACCAGATGATCGAAAGAGGTTTGCTCACTTACAGAGATAGACTATACATTCCAAATTGTGACGACTTGAAGAGGTTCATTATGGATGAACTACATAAAAGACCATACATTGGTCACCCAGGATACCAGAAAATGATCACTGCCACCCGAAAACAATTTTATTGGCCTGGATTGAAGAAATACATAGCCAAATATTTGGCCCAATGCATAGAATGCCAACAGGTTAAAGCAGAACATCGACACCCAACAGGACTATTACACCCTTTACCCATCCTAGAATGGAAATGGGAAACCATCTCCATGGATTTTATCACTGGATTACCAACTTCAACCAAACATAATGATGCCATTATGGTGGTTATGGATAAACTGAGCAAGTCCGCTCATTTCAACCCCATCAAATCAACCTGCAAGGCGATAGATATCTCTCAGATATTCATGAAAGAGGTATTCAGACTGCACGGTATGCCGGAAGAGATAGTGTCTGACAGAGACAAAAAATTTACTTCCAACTTTTGGAAATCACTGATGGCTGGTTTGGAGACCAAATTGTTGTTCAGCACCGCCTATCACCCTCAAACCGACGGACAGACAGAAAAAGTGAATCAAATATTAGAGGATATGTTAAGGATGCATGTAATGCATCAACCCAGGAAATGGGAAGACTACCTGCCATTGGTAGAATTCGCCTACAACAACGGTTATCAAGCATCCTTAAAGATGAGTCCCTTCGAGGTCCTCTATGGTAGGCCGTGTAATACTCCAGTCAGCTATAGTAATCCTGTAACTAGGATTTCTTTTGGACCCGACATGTTGAAAGAAATGGAACAATAAGTGACTCAGATAAAACAAAATCTAAAGGTCGCTCAGAACCGACAGAAAAGTTATGCTGATCAGAAGAGAACTCCAAGAGAGTTCAAAATGGGAGACCATGTATGTCTCAAAATTAAGCCCAGAAGGAGTTCCCTGAAAATGGGAGCTTGTGCCAAGTTGGGACCCCGGTATTGTGGACCCTTTGAGGTTCTAGATAGAGTGGGACCTGTAGCCTATTGGCTAGCACTTCCTCCCACAATAAAAGCACATAATGTTTTCCATGTTTCATTATTGAATAAATATGTACATGATGCTAATCATATAATTGACTGGTCTGTGATCCAGGTGGAACCGGAGGGAGAATTTTTACCAGAACCCCAATGCATACTGGACAGAAAGAAAACCCCGCTCCGAAACCGAACCATTGCACAGGTCAAGGTGCAGTGGAAACATTTTGGCCCAGATGAGGCTACATGGGAAATGGAGGATTCCATGAGACAGGCATATCCGATTTTGTTTACTTATGTACATGCAATCCATGTTAATAGATAAGAACATCGAGGACGATGTTCCTTTTTAAGGGGGAGGGAATTGTAACACCCTATTTCCTCCAGCTTGTAAAAATAACTGGACTGGCCAAGAACTATGGCAAACTCATAAATGTGAATATGTGATGTAAATGGACCATGAGGAAAAGGTCAATGAATGCGAATAACATTATGAATTTTATTGCAGGACTGCTGAGAGGGAATGTGTAGAAAAAGAGACCACGATGACGGTGGAAGGCACCTGGAAAGGTGGCGTTAACTTTCATCGAGAATTAATACCGTATTTGGACTCCACTGGCCCGGAGAACCAAAAGCAACTCACTGGCCCCGAATTAAATGCCTTGCAGACTGGTAGGTCGATGGCTCCTCAGGAATTAATGAGGGATGGGGAGGTGAACCGCCCATCCATAGAGCCATCATGACTGGCCAATGCAAGGGTAATCGCGCCACACACAACCTCGCAAGAGGATAAGGCGTGGGGTAGAAGCGATGGGAAGGGGGCAGACGTGAGGGGAGAACTCTGGCAATATGCAGAGTGAGTGATAACAGAGAGGAAGGATTGCAACCTTCACTCCTGGTCACTGGAAAACAAAGACGCGGTCTCACAGCATCGTGGTCTCAGCTTGGGGGTGGCTAGTGGTAAATCCGTTGGGAGTCGCTAAGCCTACGGTTGGGTGGAAACGAGCACCCCTCTTAGCAGTTGCTTGACTTCTGGTGTTATTTATGATAAGTGTTTTTCCTATGGCATCTTGAAATATATATATACATGTGCTTATTCTGATAATTATTCTCATAAGCTGTGAAACTGTGAATGATTTCATTATAAGAATGATTGTATGGTGTTTTGATCAGTACTCGTAGTTGTATATTTATATGGAAAGACTACGTATGGTTTATGTCCTCATGAATTCGTTATTTGTGTGCGTACTGATCCAATTCAGACTTCACTCCTAGTTCTCGGGAGGACGACATCCTTATATACCTTAGGTAGTACCCTGAGTAATTCTCCCCATAGAAATACCTTCCTTGAAAAGCCCATCAAGAACCGGGAAGGTGGTTGTGAAGGTGTAAGGCCTTAGTAACCCTGCATAAGGAGGAACGATCCTCTTGAAAACTGAGATGACAGCATAAGGATGAAGTAACGAATCGACGGATGAGATCCGGTCGGGATATCTGTGGTCACTCATGACCGTCAGATCGGAGGAAGGAGCTGGAAAGTTAAGTAACTTAACCTTATAGGTATTAATCGACGGACGAGATTTCGTCGGGGAATTTTCGGTCACCCACAACCATTAGATTAGTAGGAGAAAGTAGGGCATTAAATGCCTTACCACTTGGTTTTCCTGCGTCTTCGTGGGTAGCGAAGAGTTTAGGACCGTAGATCCCCAAGGTTCATGAGAGTATCTAGACCGTGGATCTTTTCCACACCCAGGGAGTCGTGGAAGAATGCATGGGTAGGAACCATTATGAGCCGTCAGATCTCGGCTGAAAAACTCAACAGTCGTTGGATCTGTCAAGAGTTACCCGAGGGTTAAGACTCCAGTGTATAGGGGCAAAAAACCCCGGAATAGATCTAGGTCGTTCGATTGACGAAGGCCACGTGTCAAGAGATCACCCATTTCGTAAAATCGGGAATCACGGAATCGAGATTCCTTTTGACAAGAGTTCAGGATTTTCTATGGTGAAAACCCTAGGATGGATCTGAGCCGTCCGATTGACGGAGGCCACGCGTCAAGTGATCACTCATTTCGGGAAATCGGGAATCACGGAATCGAGATTCCTGTTGACAAGATTTTGGGATTTTCTATGGTGAAAACCCCAGGACGGATCTGAGCCGTCCAACTGACGGAGGCCACATGTCAAGAGATCACCCATTTCGAGAAATCGGGAATCACGGAATCGGGATTCCTGATGAAAAGAGTTTGGGATTTTCTATGGTGAAAACCTCGGGACGGATCTGAGCCGTCCGATTGACGGAGGCCACGCGTCGTGAGATCTCCCCTTTCGGGAAATCGAGAATCGCGAGATCGGGAGTCCTGGCGACAAGGGATCGGGATTTTCTTGGGTGGAAACCCCAGAGCAGTTGTGGACTGTCAAATTTAAGGAAGTGACGTGTTGAGAGATTACCCGTTTTGGGAAAATCGGGGATCGGGGATTCGAGAGTTCCGCTGACAAAAACTCGGGCTCTTGCCTTGACAAATCTCGGTCCATAATGTCGAGACAATAGCATGTGGCTAAGTCTCGATGGACGGACAAGATTCCTTCGGGAAATCTCAGTGTCCGTAACAACCGTCTGATGTGAGGAAGAGATGCCAGTTTTACGCTGGGGCGTGAGCGCACATTGGGGTAAGTAGCGAACAGATCTGGATGGCCAGAGTCCACCCGCCCAGATCTACAGCTGAGGATGCATTCCAGAGCCCCCTTTCCATTATGCCTTTAACGGGGCCATTTCTCCTTGGCTGTTCTCTATCCCTATTGGGATTTGTGCCTATTATCCATTTTCTAACCCTGTAGGGATTCTCCCCCATTGGCCGATCGCTAACCCTGTCGGGATTCGACGGTTGCCAAGTCAAACGACTCAACGTCACTGTAGCGTCGAGGCGTGAAATATGAAAGAGGTATTGCATTTATTCGGACTGTGATCGTGACCCGCGACCACATGGGAGCGGGGAGAGAGAAAGGACCAGCTTACGCTGGTCCTCCATGGATGTTTAGGGCTTCTGATTCGGCTAAAGACCAGAAAAATCCGATTTAGGTAGTGGGTATGTGACAGCTAGATTGAGGGATCTGTAAGTCCAATTTTTCACCCTCCCTTGTAGTTTGTTGATCACTCCTTCCCATGTTTCCATTTTGCATGCTCTGTCCGTCAAGGGGATTCCCAAGTATTTCGTTGGGAGCATTTTTCTTTCAAACCCCAAAATATTTGCCAGGTTTCTTTAAATAGCAGGCTTGGTATTGAAGAAGTAGATCATGGATTTAGAGTGATTGATCTCCGCGCCCGAAGCTTCACCAAACTCTTCTAAGATTCTTTTATAGGCTTTCACTTCCTTGACCGTGGGTGTGCCATAGAGTAAGGTGTCATCAACGAACTGTTGGTGCGTGGAGGTAGGGAAATTTCCGAAAGGTTTGATGCTTGTTATTTCCCCTGCTATAGTTGTGATTTTTATGCTTCCACTGAGTCCTTCCATCATCAAAATGAACGGGAAGGGAGATAGCGGGTCTCCTTGTCTGATGCCTCTTGAAGGCCAGAAGGGTTTGGCTGGGGCTCCATTGATTAGAAGCGAGTAACTTGTCGTTGAGACTAGACTGACAATGCAGTTGATACAGTGTTGCCCAAAGCCAAAAGCTTCCAGAGTCTTGACCATATAGTGCCAGCTAATTTTTTCATAATCCTTTGCTAGGTCAAGTTGGATTATCATCCCCCCTCTCCTCTGGAGTTTCAATGTGTGTATCAGCGCATGGGCATGGATGATGTTGTCCACAATTTGTTTTCCTTCTACAAAACCTGCCTGTTCCTGTGAAATCAGTGTGGGTAAGAGAGGTTTCAGTCTATTGGCTATGACTTTGGAGATTATCTGTAGACCACATTGCATAAATCTATAGGTTTGTAGTGTTATGGGGTCCTTGCTCCATTTTCTTTGGGGATTAAAGTAATCATTGTGGCATTTAGTGCTTTCTGAATGGAGGTCGAGCGTCTGGAGTCTTCCACCACCCCATAAATGTCATGTTTGACCACTTCCCAATAGGATTTGAAGAATCCATGAATCCAACTGGGTCTAGGGCCTTTCCATTGGGCATCTCTTGGACCATTTGGTCAATTTCTTCCTTAGTAACAAGTTTGTTTAGGTTGATATTTTGTTCCTCGGTAACTAGCCTAGGGATGTGCTAAGTTATCCTTTGTATGGCCTTTGTTCGGTCTTGGTTCGGTTCCTAGTCTATCCCTTGGAAGTGGTTTACCAATATGTTTTCAATATCCTTATGGGACTCTCTCTCTATCCCATCCTGAACTCGAATTTTCAAGATTTTGTTGTGGGTTCTTCTGGCACTGGTTGTTCTATGAAAAAACTTTGTATTCCGCTCTCCTTCCTTTAGCCACCCGATTCTGGACTTTTGGCACCATAGAGTCTCTTCTTGCTTTCATCTTTTTTTCCCATTCCTGGGTCATTTGGGTCTCTTCCTTTTTCCTATCCTCTGCATAGCTCGCATCTATGCAAATTTCTTGAAGTTTCCTCATTTTGTCTTCAATATTTTTTTTTCTTGGTTTATGTTTCCAAAGGTTTCCTTGTTCCACTCCTTGAGTTTATGTTTGATGTACCTGAGTTTCTTATACAAATTGAACATCCTTGTCCCTTGATCTGGTTGTTGAGATCACCACCATTGACTGATGTTTTCCTTGAAGGTGGGATGTTCGATCCAAAATTTCTTGAATCTGAAAGGTCTATTCCTCGGTGTGGTTTGGAAGTTTGCATCCAATTGGACTGGCTAGTGGTATGAACCCCCCCATGGAAGGATGCTACAGTCTAAAGTTAAACCCTATAGAATGATGGACTTTGACACCAAGAATCTGTCTAGCCTCGTCGCTATCTGATGTTGCTTTATCCGTTTGTTGTTGCAAGTGAACTGGCCATTACTGGTTTTGATGTCCACCATCTCCATTGTGTCTATGAAGGTTGAAAAGTCTTCCACATCTCTATACAGTCTCCCGGTGCCTCCTTTTTTTTCCGCAAGCATCGTGATAATGTTGAAGTCCCTTACCAGGATCCAGGGGGGGTTACTAGAACGGGATTTTAGGTTTTCTAGGTCTAGGAGCATTCTTCTCTTTTCTTTCAACATTTGGGGACCATGCACATTAGTGCATAGAATCACCTCCGTGTTACCTATGATTTGCATGTTAATCGAAAGTGTGTGTCTGGTGGCTTCGGTTGCTAGTATATTCATCACTTGTGGGTTCCACAAAGTGAGAATATCGCATGTCGTCTGTTGTCCTTCGACAGCCAAAGTATTGTACTTGCTCCATTGTTTTTTGCTGCTTGTTTCCATTATGTCTATAGTACATTTTGTCTCTTGGATGAAACAAAGGTCCGATTGTTCCTTCCTTAGTCTGTTTTTAAGGATTCTTTGTTTTCGTGGGTTTTTTAGGCCCTTAATATTCCATGTTGTAATCTTCATTTAAACATGTGGGGGGGAGTTGGGAAAGAGATTTTTTATCTTACCTGAGTTTATCAGCAAAGCTCCTAGTTCTTGTAGGGCTACGCTATTTGATTTCCTGCCTTTCTCCCTTCTCATCTGCTTGGGTGAGAGCTGGAGTTGTCCCTCACCTATTTTGATTCCAAGGTGTCCTATCTCCCCGTGCGTGCGCTTGAGCCCTTTGGATTTTTCTTCATCTCTTAGGAGGAATAGGTATTGGATACGATCTAGTTGCTCCATTGGTACATTGTCTACACCCTACCTTTTCCAATGCTCCAGTATGTTCGAGAGATCTATTCCTTCCCTTTCCACAATATCTCTGAGATTGGGGTCTTCCATACCTACCTCACTGGGTGTCATTTCTACATCTTCGTCTTCCTCCTGCATGAGGGTGTTCGCATCTCTGGTTTCTTTGTTCATAGGGTTTGCACTACCCCCCTGTTCCATCTTATTGCTTGGGTTGTTTGTGTTCTCCTTTGTGGCTTGTTCCTTAGCTTCTTTGGCTTTTTCCTTTTCCTTTCCTCCTTCTTCCCCTTTGTTGGTTTTATCATGCCCTTCTGTTCGAGTCCTGGCTTCTAGATTGCTTCCCATTAGAGCTTTACTTGGTTTCTTGTTTGCTCTGTTTCTGTGGTTCGGCTTGATAAACACATCCTCATCCTGTTGTATTTTGGTATTTTCCTCTTCTTGTTTTTTATTGAGAGGGAATTCTATGAATAGGTTTCCATGTTCATGGCATCTTCTGCATATGAAAGGGATCTACTTGTAGTCGATGCTTTGTATCCATTCCTCATCCTTGAAATCCAAGCTTATGGATTCTAGGAGTGCCCCTGAAACATCCATCTCTATGTAGATCCTTGCATAGGAGGTATATCTCCCTTTTAGGGTTGCTTCCAATGTCTTTACATATTTACCAAGTTTGTTCCCTATTGCTTCGAAGGTGGATGGTAGCCAATATTCTAGCGGCAGAGAGTAAAGCCTCAGCGTGACGGGTACATTCTTGAAGGTTTCTTTCTTTGGGAAGAAGTTTTCCTTCCATGACCGCATGTACAGTCCTGTTGAGGCATGGAAGTATGCCCCCCCCCCTCAAAGACTCTATCCCTGTCCTCCAAGTTCATGAATACTGTTGTGAAGAAGCCTTTCATCCCCAGGTGGAGTTCCACTTCCCTGTTTGACTTCCATTAGTATTTTATCCAGTTGCGTAGTGTTCTCTTGGTGGCCCACAAACCATATGAATTTCATCATATCTGAAAATGTAGAAAAGAGTTGTACATTAAAAAAAGAACATGTATCTTCTCCAGAGTTTTATTCCAAATACCCCTACTTCCTCTAAAAAAAAAAAGTCCTATTACATATCAGACATTAGACATTATGAGAAGATCTTTCCTTTTCAAAAAATATTCTCATKATGGARAATCAAGTCCAAAATTATTACATATTTTTCATATATAAATACCATGRATAAACAAAGAGTTACAAAAGTATTAGACAAAAACAAAAACTACATAAAACCTAGGTGATTGTGACTAGAGACTCATCCATCTCATATGTTCTAGCTCCATGCCTTTATTAGATAGACTATTTTCTCGTGCAATTATTTATTTGAAAATATGATGAAAATATATGTATTAAAAKGTCTATCTAATAGATAGAATCTCTTCAAAKATAGGATACTACAAAAGGTTTTCACATGCATACMATCCATCCATCSATTTGATTACTRTTCRAGAATAATATTCAAATGCTTGAATTAGGTGARCARCTTTCTCTAAAGTTAAAATAAGAGYCAACTTTAAAGCCATTAGTTCTGCATAACTTTTGGTACCCCTACTTAATCCTACCTTGGAATCATAACCAATGAGAATTTGATATATGTATAGAACCTATAACTCCAATGACTAAGACACTCCTTGAGCAACACCATCAAAATATATGCAAGCTTCAGTATTGTCAATAAACTCTTCCTCTATGTGTCTACAAGCATTTTCCTCTTTTTTAAAACTATATAGGAAGTTCAAAACTTTGCATTAAATATTGAATAGTTAAAATAAACTTCTTTTCAAACAAATTAGCATACCTAGATAGCTAAACCCATTAGAAACAATTATGGGAAGAGATTTTATTTTATACTCTTCATTGCCACCCACCCACCCACCCACCCACACCTAGATAGCTAAACCCACTAGAAACAATTATGGGAAGAGATTTTATTTTATACTCTTCATTGCCACCCACCCACCCACACACAGTTTCATTTGGGGTAAATTTCAACACATTGGCATGTTAATCATATTCAATATCTAATGTGAATCGAATTCCATGGAGCACCATTGCCAATGTGACCTGTAAACACATTGTTGTGTGGTGCATAAAAATATAGAGTCCTACATCGACAACATTTGTTTTAAAAAAAATGGAAAAATGGTGCATTTACAAGCAAAATTGAAACTATAATTATGAAAATACAAATTGGGATATATAAAATAATTTACCTAGTCTAGAGGCATGGTTTCCATAGAAGTGAAAAATTCAATTTGGGGTCTTGAAAAATTATAAAATGAAATAGAATCCACTATGGATGAAGATTGTTGATGAAATCTACAAATTCAAAATCTCGAGACAATGGGGCACTCGTAGGGGGAATAAATAACACTAGTGTGTGAAGGTGTTGAAAGAACTAGTGGATAGTACAAATGAAAAATTGATTTATTAATATTTTTATTTTACCCTATTGCAATACCCCTAGTATCTTGATGCACCACTATGATTATATGTCCATGGTGCATCAAAAAACATTTTTTAAAAAATATTTAAACCTACCACAATGTGCGAGGTATGGTACACATCGCTTTGTTTATATGATTTGTAAAAACCAAGATTTAATTTTTGAAATATGATTTTTTATTTAACCCTTTAGCGGTCCACCTTGTATAAAGACACCCTTGTGTAGTTATTTGTTTAAGGCACACTACATAGCAATTTTTTAACAATAAAATGTTTTACAAATTTTGAACGTGGTTTGGTAATTGTCAACCATAAATTTTAGCCTATTGGACTAGCTCAAGTGGTTTAAATGTTTGAGATTCATGCAAGAAGTCTCAAGGTTGATCCCCTATGCTAGTTGCCTCTATCGCATGCCTCAATTGATGTCCTTATCGTGTCAAGCTCCATAAACAACGTCGATGGGTTTACACTGGGTATCATCTACAAAATGTGGGGAAGTGATTGAAGGTTTCCCCACAAGGTTTTCCTTGGAAAAAAAATGCTAACTATAAGGCAGTTCACATTGTATTGTATGCGCCAGTGTAACTATATGAATAGAAGTCACCATATACTGATTTTTTTTAAATAATTCACTTTTTTACAAAATTTGGGTTATCTTATTTAACCCTAATCTGATGTCTCGTGTACCAAAAGTACTAATGTTGGTGTATGTACTAATAAGCACTAATAGATATATGTTTAGCATGCAACATGTGGTGATTTTTTTTGAAATGTCATGTTTTACAAAATTCGAACGTGGGAGGCCATTTTTTGAATTTTCGTGTGTGATTTTATATATATATATATATATAT
>ML792974.1:548938-576513 GCA_009831015.1 Picea engelmannii | reverse complement strand
TTGAATCTACTCTTAATGAAGACCCGATTTTAATAATTTGTGGATCCTTGAATTGATATGCACATTTCGAACATGAGTTTTCGTTGGCTACCGTAAGACGGATTCCAATCTACGGATTAGAGCTTGTATGTAGTTGCAAATATTACTTCGGAGTTGGATTCCGTAAGAGTGGTTGCTTTGTTTTGAAATTTGAAGTTTGGTTAATTGCAAATTATTTGTCGAAGCTGATCAATTGTAATGTAGTTATGGGCACTTTCAAGTATTATTTTCCCGCTTGCTTATAGTGAAATAATGGAATTCTCTTAGTCAACTAGGAGTTTAACCGACTTTCTAGCTCCAAGAAATCTTTCAGTTTCTTGGCCCTCCGTGCCCATGACTCCAAGAACAACAAATCACAAATGCTGTAAGAATATTATCACAAGAATTACATATTTCAAGGATTGTCCAACCTCTCAACATCCTCTCCTATTTATCAAGTTTTCATTTTTCCTTCCCCAAGTCTCCTCAACCACCCTCATTATTAGCCATCAACCTCCCTTATCTAGATTTTTGGGAAAAGTATAAAATAAAACTAAAATATAAATGACTTATATAAAACAACAATGAATAAAATGCAAAGTCTTTCTTCCCATGCTAGCTAATTAATGCAATTTGACAATTTTCCCCAAAATGTACATGACAACCCATCATGCTCATTTAATTCATCATACCCACCATCAATCAAGTCAAAAAATGTATTTAATGCTTCTAGATATTTTGTATGCAATATAATTTACATAGTCAATAAGTATTCAATTAAATAGTAAATAATCTAGTTTAATAACTAATATATTAATTAATTGTACTAGTGTACATGTGTAGTGTATGTGTGCGTAGCTAGCGGACACATATCTTATGCATGTACTAACGATATACAACCACTACCTCTAGTGTATAGTTCCTATATGATCACACCAATGCATGCATGACAACGGATCAAACAATGCACCATTTAATAATCTTAACAAACAAAATTACAATAATTCATCAATAACTCATTATCACACTTAAAATATAGAAAGAGAATCAAAAGAGGGTTTTAAACATGGTAGGAATGAAGTGAATAAACAATAGTGGCACATATAATCCTCAATCAGTATTCTCAACTATCATTGAAGCATCATTCATTTCTAACCTACTTCCATCTTCCATCCTATCATTTTCTCTGCTGGACTAAGATGGAGCGTCAACTATATTGACCTAACTCCATATAGAACCTGTAATCAGAAGTGTCATACATATTGACTAAGCTTCCCCGATAGGCAACTAGCAGTTGCCATCACATATTTAGGGGAGCGTGACTTCACACAACCCTCCCACAACTCTAGGTTTCAAAGGATAAACGGTGGGAAGTACCTCCACCCCTCCTCATAGAACTAGGGTCAACACCCTATATCAAGTCATACTGTGCAACTACTATTCATAGAGTCATGTCATCAAACAACCACTTTGGGCAAGTTGTGCGTCTTGTCAAAACCACACTTACCACAAATCATAACAATTTTTTGAATCATAAATTAAATAATAAATACAACTTGTAACATACACTATCTTCGTGATGTCTATGATATCCAAGTTATCTCAACACTAGAATCATTTAGCTATCACATAGATCAATGTGTGGGTTAGTTCATCAGTAACTCATATCCATGCATATAGATCACAATTTCATATAATAATCCATATCTATATTGTGTTCAATTAAGAAATGTATGTTTATTTTTATCATGTCCGGCATATGTTATACATTCACAACATAACTCAAAATGGTATCCACGTGCCTAAATTCCACAATTTTACTTGCATATTTAAACAATTCAAAGAGCTATCATCATCATGAACATATAACAATGAAAATAGTATCATACAACATATAATTAAGTCCATATCTCAAATATCCATCTCAATCTAACTGATCCCAAACAAATGTTAAAAATTAAATTATTAAGATGAGTAAACAACAATGTTCTATATGTCTAAACCTAAGATATTGGTCGTTACACGTTAGTTGAAATTAAAAAATATACGACTAGTTATAAAACCTGAGTCCTTACATTAAGGTTGTTTTTAAATTTGCAAAAATTCAATGACTTCCTTGATATTAATATCTTAACTACCTTAGATACTCGACTTCTTGTGACAAGTATTGATTTTAGATGATTACTTTGGACATAAAGGATTTACTAATAAATCCATCCTAAAGAACCATTGCAATTATGTTAAATAATCATTAAACATTACACTAGTAGGTATACCTTTAATCCGTTTTCAAAGGCTCCTTGTAATGAAATGCTTTATGAATAAAAGCGTGTGCTAGTGTTTATGATTAATTGTTAGAATTTACGATTCCCAATTTGGATCGTAAGTTAGAATTGATTGTGAAGTTATTATAGGATATTCAAATATTTCTTGTAGTAGCTTTGTTTGATAGTAGCTTTGTTTGATAGTGAAAAAATTATTTACTAATTTTTAAAGGGAAAGAAAATTGTTAAATATTGAATATAAGTATTATGTGGTATTATTAGGGAGTAAGTAATTTTGTTTAGATAATGAATAAATAGTTATTTCATATTCTTATAGTGATGGTATATTGGTCTAGATATTGAATAATTAATGTTATATTTAGGGAAGAAAATGGTGAATGATGAATGATAATTATATGATGGTATTCGTAAAGAGAAGACATATTATCTAGATGATGAGTAATTATTAATTATGTAATCTTTAAGGGATGAAACTTTGGTCTAGTATATTGATTATTTGAATGTTTTAATTTGTGTATGATTAAGTACCTTACTGATACCTTAATCATGAGTCTAGAATTGATTGGTTATGGGAATAGATACCTCCTTGTTCTTTAGAAAAGTCGTCAGTCTTGAGACCTTTAATGGTCAAAATCAATCGGATGAATCCTGGACTTGAGCGTTGATTATGTGTCTTGGAAGTCTTAACATTGCAGGGTAGGTTGGGCGGATAGACATCTTTGTTATTGTGATATGATATAATAGATCTTTTAGTATCATGAAGTTGTTTTTTATTCTTGTTGTGTAATGATGTAGAGGATAATAAAATGTGTAAATATTGGTGTATGTCATTGTTGCATATCACTTGTTCTAACTATTGACGTTTAAAAAAAAAAAATATCACTATTGTACTCACTTACATTGATGTCGTAACAAAGGGGTCGTTACATTTATGTAGTAGAAATTCATTCCATTTTTTGTGTGTGAATGAGGGTGGAAGAAATGTGAGGATTCAACTTTAGGTTTTGAATCTTCTCTTGATGATGATCATTGCAATATGAATGATCTTTTTTTTGGGACTATACTAGTTGTCAGCATTGGTAACGGGCTAGTAAAATCCCAAGGAAACAAATCTTTCGAAAATATTAGTGGCAAGATAGGAGTTTCCTTCAAATCAAATGGGATTTTGGTTGAGTCTTTGTATAGGTCTAGTCCTGAAGATGAAGTATTGAAGTCCAGTACAAGTGTAATAAAGGAGTTTTTGGTGCCTAATAATGTCAAGTCCTTCATTAATTCAAGGTAGGAGAGCGATACGATGAATGTTAAAGTGGGGGGAGGGGCAAGAAGAAGGAAATCAATGTTGTGGAACAAGAAAGATAAGAAGTTATAGGACTGCAATGTCGTCTTGGACAACAAGGGAATCAATAGGCATGAATGTTAAAGTAGTGGGGGTAGGAAGAAGGCCATCGATGCTATGGAATAAAAATGATAGGAAGGTATAGGAGTGCAGTCTCATCTTGGAAAACAAGTGGCAACATAGGAGTTTCCTTCAAATTAGATGGGATTTTGGTTGAGTCTTTGTCTATGGCTAGTTATGAAGATGTTGTATTGAAGATTGACAAAGGTGTGATAAGGTAAATGTTAAAGTTGGGGGGTGGGGGGAGGAGGGGGGGCAAGAAGAAGGTCATTGATGTCATGGAACAAGAAGGATATGATGGTATAAGGGTGAAATCTCATATTGGAAAACAAGAGCATCAATAGGCGTGGATGTTAAAGTAGGGGGTAAGAAGAAATCCATCAATGTTGTGGAACATGAAAGATAGGAAGGTATAGGGTTGAATTGTTGTCTTGGAAAAGAAGTGGAGACATACAAGTTTTTGTAAAATCTGATAGGAAGGTATAAGGGTGCAGTCTCATATGGGAAAACAAAAGCGTCAATAAGCGTGAATGTTAAAGTAGGGGGCAAGAAGAAATCCATCAATGTTGTGGAACAAGAAGAATAGGAAGGTATAGGGATGAAGTCTTGTCTTGGAAAAGAAGTGGAGACATACAAGTTTTTGTAAAATCAAATGGGATTTTGGTTGAATCTATGTCTAGATCTAGGTCTAATTCCAAAGATGAGGTATTGAAGTATGGCACAATTGTAACATAGGAAAGCTTTTGGTGCTTAATACTGCCAATTCCTTCATTAATTCAAGGGAGTGTGATAAGGTGAATGCTAAAATTGAGGGGGAGAAGGCCATCATTGTTAATGTTAAGGATGCAAGAAGGATATGAAGGTGTAGGTATGCAATCTCATCAAGAAGAAGACACACCAGGTCAAACTAATACTAGGGTAGAATATTCTCATGCACCGTGTGGTGGAGCATGCAAGACAGACATTGGTGGTTGTTTTTTTGGTAGGCATGCAATAAATAATATTATCCTTCAATAGATGGTTGAATTCTAGCAACTACTACTTGGTTATGTCCCTATCTACCACTTACTACTTAACTTACTACTTACTAGTTTGAGATTAGATGCAATGTGACTTTCTGTCAAAACCATCCACTCAAATTTTAGCATTGTAAGATGGATTGGAAATTTTTAAAATTCTGAAAATTTGGATGGAAGAATGAGATTAGAATTTGAGATTTCCAAAGGAGTGAAGGATGCCGTGTTGAATACGATGCAGTGGACAGATGTAGCAGCCACCATGAGTTTACCATCAGAAGCTTCCTAGAAAATAAGACGCGCACGTCGATACCCCTTTCGTTTGTCCATCCCATGGGTTTCTGTTTACGTTCAAGGACTTTTTTTTGGTATATCAGTATGCGATTCATGCTTGCAATTGGGAACGCAACAACAATCCTGCCTGAGCCGGGTCGAGAGTCATTTTTATTTTCAGTGGCCTTTTGTTGAGATTAGGTAGACACGGGATTGTTCGAAATGATAGGAGAGGACTGATTAAGCCATGACAATATTTAGGTGTTTGGGCATGCTATTGATTCTCCAACTGATATGCCCTGTTTCATCCCAGCCCAGTGTTGAAGAAAATGATATACGGTGTCTTCAAACTACTAGCAAACAATTGAAAGACCCTCAAGGGAACCTCTACACTTGGAACTTCGATAACACTACCAAGGGGTTTATTTGCAATTTTCTGGGAATTACTTGTTGGCACAACGATGATAACAAAGTGCTGTCAATTTTGCTTCAAGAGATGGGGCTTCAGGGTGAGTTTCCATATGGAGTAAAATACTATGGGAGCATGGCGAGCTTGACTCTCTCTCAAAATGGTGTTTCGAGGAACATTCCGAAGGAGCTCTACCAATGGCTTCCTTATCTGGTAACCCTTGATCTCTCCCAGAACCAATTTACGGGACCTATTCCTACCGAGCTTCATAATTTCACATATCTCAATGTCCTCTGCCTGAATGACAATAAACTTACCGAGGAAATTCCATGACAATTGTCACGGCTCGAGAGACTGAAGGACTTGAATGTAGCAGACAACAGGCTTTATGGAACTATACCTTCATTAACCCACAACATGAGTGCCTCTAATTTTGAGAATAACCTTGGGCTATGTGGGTTTCCCCTTTCAAAAACATGCCCAGCATCGATCAGTCCCATGGTTGGGCTATGTGGGTTTCCCCTTTCAAAAACATGCCCAACATCTATCAATCCCATGGTTGTCGCAACTTTTCTCCTCTTTGGCATGGTGTTAAACTTGGAAATAATGGAGTAAGCGCCAGTTGTAAGCGCCAGTTGTGAGAGTCTGTTGTAGGCGTGTTAAGAGTCAGGTCATAGTTGAGAGTCTAGTTGTCTTTGGTTTGCATGTAATCGACTCAGTAGAGTCTTTTCCTATATAAGGATGTAATCCGTCTTCATTGAATAATAGAGAAGTGAGCATAGCCTCACCGTGTGTTTGTTTCATCTATTTTATCTTGGTATCAGAGCCACGAGGAGAGGGCGTGGATAGCATGAGAAACATTTGATCAGATGCGTGAGCAAATCCGTCTGGTGCATTCCTCCATTTACTGAAATTCCATTGAAGAGGATGGATAAGAAGAGCCGCGTGGGTTCAAGTTGCATGGAAGAGGAGGTTACGGTCAGTGTGAAGACTGCTGTGTGAGTTTTTGAGATCTGGTGCAAATGCGTCTGTTGCATTTGTGAAAAAGCGTGAGGTGCGTAAAGCGTGTGGTGTTTGAAGACGTGGATTTTTTTCCGACCATGGGCCAATCATGAATTTTGCTGCATTTGTATGGACGGATCAGTTTTGTTTCTTGTGCATGTGGAAAGCGCCAACCTCATACAATGCTCTGTGTGAGTATATAAGAATTCGAGAAGCACGATCTGCGTGAGGTTAAAACATGAGGTTCTTTTTTGTTTGCATTCTTTTGAAGTCATAGCATGAAGCGTTTGATTATTTGAGAGAGGTATAAAGTTTTTTTCAAAAAGAGGGAGTTATTCACTTCATTATTAAAGTGGGTTCTTTAAAGTGGGTATTTAAAGTTTTAGAATTTTTTATTACTTTATATATAAAGTGGAGTTATGAAAGGATATAAGTGTAGTGAAGTGGATACTTTCTTATAAAGTGGATGTGTGTATTAAAAAGCAATTTAAATTTCTTAAAAAGAAATCCTTTTTAACATGAGAATCTTTTTTTAATATAAATGAGCATGAGTTTTTTATGCATGATTTAAAAGTGGCTGCATGCATGATTTACGCTGAGAACAGAGGTAGATTTGGATCAGTGGATCCGAAGATAGAGCGACACACTGCTCAGCATAGGAGAAAACTCAACAAAAAGTTGCATATCCTTGGTGATTTACTTGCAGAGACTAAATTGCAGCGATGGCGAATCCTCTGGCAGAGACCTACCTCAATGAAGCCAACAAGTTAGATGGATCGAATTTCATTAACTGGAAATTCAAGATGCAAATGCTCATGGAAGGCTATGGTGTCTGGAACATTGCAAAGGGAACTGAACTGAAACCTGATGCGGCTACAGGTGCGACAACAACACAAATCCAAGATTGGGAGAAGCGCGAAAACAAGGCAAAGGTATTGTTGCGCATGTCTGTTAAAGATAGCATAATTCCACATATTAGAGAAGCTACAAATTCTGTTGCAACATGGACAATGCTTAAAACATTGTATGAAACTAGCAACACAAATCACATTTTGTTCCTGAAAACTAAAATGCTAGGCATTAAGATGGATGGAAATGAATCTGTTAGTTCATTTTTGGGTCGTATTAAAGAGGTGAAAGACAACCTAGTAAATATAGGGGAAACTGTTTCCAACACTGATCTGGTCACTATTACCTTAAATGGTATGCTAGAAGATTATCATATGTTCATAACAGGTCTCGCAACAAGGGAGAAACCTCCTACATTTGAAGAACTAACAGGTATTTTGTTGCAAGAGGAAGAGAGGTGCGGGAATTTGAAGCCTCCGAGTAAAGATTTGGCACTGTGGTCAAATAATAAATCTACGAGAGGGAGATCAAGAGTAAGAGGTAGAGGAGGCAGTTCATGGCAGAGAGGTGGTTCATGGCAGAGAGGCAGTTCATCGCAGAGAAGACAACCTCCAAATCAAGGTATGCAATATGATAGGAATGAGTCAAAGAGTTGTTTTTATTGTGGTCGACTTGGACATATTGCTAAAGACTGTCATAAGAAGAAAAATGACGAGGCTAGGAATAAACCAAGAACACATTCAGGTCATTATGCAGAAAAATCTTCAAATCAAGATCTCAGATTATTTATTGCTAGTGATGATATTGATGAACCCCCGAATTTTAACTCACGGGATCTTAGGTTGTTTGTGTCTAACACTGCTTTATCTGCTAAAACATATGATTCTAATGCCTGGTTTGTGGATTTCAGAGCATCAGTACATATGACTTGTAATAAAAATTGGTATGCTGATTTTAAAGAAACACATAATGGTGCCAGCATATATCTTGGAGATGACCGTGCTCATCAGATCAAGGGATATGGAGACATTCCTATTACATTGTCGAATGGTACTGTTCGTCACATTCACAATGTGGTTTATGTGCCAGGAATAAAGAAAAATTTGATCTTTGTGTCCACCATTACAGATCAGAACTTGAAGGTTGAATTCTTCAAGAATTATTGCATAGTGAAGGATCTTCTGGACCACTTCCAAACTGTTGCAACGGGAGTCAAAGCAGGAGGTCTATACAAACTTGATGTTACCAGCAAAGCACATCATGCATTGACTTCTTCCACTATGCCAACAGAGATTTCTTTGCATCAAATGTATGGACACATCAATCATCCTGATTTATTGTTATTACAGAAAAAGAATATGGTTGAAGGACTTCCCATGTTAAAGAATGAGAAGGTTTCTTGTGATGGATGTGCATTAGGAAAGATGCACAAAGATGAATTGCCCTCTAATCTTGATAAGAAAAAGAGAGATGTGTTAGATATTGTGCATACTAATGTTTGTGGGCCTATGCAGATGAGGTCTTTAGGAGGTGCATTTTACTTTCTGTTATTTATTGATGATTGCACGAGATACACATGGGTTTACTTCCTTAGATGAAAAAGTGATGTTTTCGAGTACTTTAAGGAATTCAGAACCATGGTGGAAAAGCAGACAGGAAAATCCATCAAAATCCTTCATTCAGGTCAAGGGGGAGAGTATAAATCAAGGGACTTCAACAAATATTGCAAAGATAATGGAATAATACAACAGTTTACAATACCTCACACTCCACAACAAAACGGAGTCACTGAAAGGAAAAACAGAACTCTAGTAGAGTGTGCACGCAATATGATGAAAGGCAAGAATCTCTCAAATGCATTTTGGGCTGAAGCCATAAATACTGCAGTTTATTTAAAGAATAGAAGTCCAACAAGGTGTCTTGATAATGTTACTTCTTTCGAAGCCTTCAATGGTTCCAAACCTGTAGTTCATAATTTGAAAGTATTTGGGTGTAAGGCTTTTGCTCATATTCCAAAGGAGAATAGGAGAAAATTGGATGCTAAAGCCATTAAATGTATTTTCATTGGGTATTGTTCTGAATTTAAATCATACAAACTGTTTGATTCTGCTACTCACAAAGTATTTGCAAGTAGAGATGTACTTTTCCATGAGCAGGAAGCAGGAAATCATGACGACAACAGTCATGAGGAATGGAAGAGACTTCTTGATGAAGGAGTTAAAGAAGAGCAGCAGTAGCAGCAGTATCCCACACAGCAACAACCATCCCCGCAGTGACAATAGTAGTAGCAGTAAGAAAGACTCAGTGATATGGACAATTCAAGCAGTCACAGTTCACCTAGAAGTGAAGACAGGTCTTCACAAAGTGGGGAGGAAGATAATCAATTGAGAAGATCTTCAAGACAGATTCGGCTTCCTGAGAGGTATAAAGACTATGCCCTAATGAGTATCATTTCAAATGTCATAGAACCCATGAGTTTTGATGAAGCTAATGAACATGATGAATGGTGAAATGCAATGGAGGAAGAATATGAATCTATAATGAAAAACAATACTTGGGAATTGATTGAATTGCCTAAACATATGAAGCCCATTGGATGCAAATGGATATACAAACCCAAGTTTAAATCAGATGGTATTATAGATAAGTATAAGGCTAGACTGGTGGCAAATGGGTATTCACAAACAGAAGGTATTGATTATGCTGAAACATTTGCACCAGTAGCTAAATTGAATACTATCATAATGTCAATTCCTTTAGCTACAAAGTACCATTAGAAGCTGCATCAATTAGATGTTAAATCTGCATTTTTGAATGGTGAGTTAAAGGAAGAGGTTTACCTTACTCAACCTGAAGGGTTTGTTGAAAAGGGGCAAGAACACTTAGTGTGTAAGTTAAAGAAAGCATTGTATGGACTAAACCAGGAACCTAGGTCATGGTATGAAAAGATAGACTCTTTCTTTCTTCATTAGGGTTTTATGAGGAGCAAAAGTGATCCAAATTTGTATACCAAATTTGATGAACAGGGGTATATAGTATTGATTTCATTATATGTTGATGATTTAATAATTACAGAAAATGCAGAGAAATTAATTGATGAAATCAAGGAGCAGTTATCAAAGGTATTTGAAATGAAAGATCTTGGTGAGTTACATTACTGCCCAGGTCTTGAAGTTTGGAGAAAGGCAGGCCAAACTTTTGTTTGTCAGAGTAAGCATATCAGAGAAATACTTAAGAGATTTAAAATGGATGAGTGTAAGTCTTCTACTATTCCCATGCAACAGAATGTGAAACTTTCTTGTGATGATGGTTTGAAGGAAGTGAATGGCACTGTGTATAGACAGATGGTGGGTAGTCTGAATTATCTCACCACAACCAGACCTAATATTTCATATTATGTGAGTGTGTTAAGTCAGTTCATGGCGAAACTTCATGAAAGCCATTGGAATGCAGCAAAGACAGTACTCAGGTATCTAAAAGGTACACTTGATTATGGTATTAAATATACTGATGCATCTGATGTTGAGTTGACAGGTTATTCAGATTATGATTGGGCTGGCAATCTGGATGATCGAAGATCAATCACTGGATATGAGTTCAACATTGGATCCTGGGTTGTTTCATGGAGCAGTAAAAAGCAGCCTACTGTATCTTTGTCTTCTACTGAAGCAGAATATAAAGCCTTGTTTGCAACAACTTGTGAAGTTGTTTGGTTAAGAAGACTTCTTCAAGATGTTGGAGAAGAACGAAAGGAACCTACGATGATCAGATGTGATAATCAAAGTTCAATCAATATTGTGAAGAATCTGATTTTTCATGCAAGGACAAAGCATGTTGAAGCTCAGTATCATTTTGTTAGAGAAAAGTTGCAGTCAAATGAAATAACTCTTGTGTATTGTAATACTAGTGAAAATGTTGTTGATATTTTCACTAAGCCTCTTGGAAAGATAAAGTTTGAGCTGTTTAGGGAGATGTTAGGTGTAGAAGTCAATCCATTCTCCATTAAGGGGGAGACTTGGAAATAATGGAGTAAGCGCCAGTTCTAAGCACCAGTTATAAGCTTCAGTTGTAGGCGTGTTAAGAGTCAGTTCATAGTTGAGAGTCTAGTTGTCTTTGGTTTGCATGTAACCGACTCGGTAGAGTCTTTTCCTATATAAGGATGTAATTCGTCTTCATTGAATAATAGAGAAGTGAGCATAGCCTCACCGTCTGTTTGTTTCGTCTATTTTATCTGTTAATTGTCAGGATTTTACTTGGTTTTGGTTGGATGATTTGTAAAGAAAAAAACAAAAGATCTGTTAAAATCCCAGTACCAACATCAAAAGAGCCCAACAATTGGCAGAAATATGTATGAGCTCGGGGATCCGTTCAAATTTTCTTGTTTGAGAAGCCCATCAGAAAGATGAGACTGGTTGATCTTATGGCTGGCACTGACGACTTTAGCGAACAAAATATCATATTGTGCAGAAGGACAGGTATACTCTACAAATCCAAGATGCGTGATGGGTCTTTGTTGGCAGTAAAAAGACTTCAGACATGTTCACAGAGTGCAAAATATTTCAAGTGCGAGATGAAGACATTAGCCCACCTGAGGCACCGCAATCTTGTTCCTCTTCTGGGCTACTGCATTGTAGACGAAGAGAGGTTGTTGGTCTACAAATACATGGCCAAGGGATCACTCCTCAGCTGCCTCCATGGCGTTTATGGTGAACATAATCCGCTCGATTGGGAAACAAAGCTGAAGATCTATATAGGCACGACGAGAGGACTTGCATGGCTTCACCACAACTGTAATCCCCACGTTGTCCATCGCAATATAAGCAGTGGAATCATCTTCCTGGATGAAGTGTACGAAGCACGCATAAGTGGATTCAGATTGGCCAGACTTATGAATGCAGAGGACACTTGTGTTGCCATTTCTTCCTCCAGAGAGGATGATCAGCTTATGGAGGAATTTGGATACGATGCTCCAGAAGTGTGGAGGAACTCGTCTATTGCGACATTGAAAGGCGACGTGTACATTTTTGGAATACTGGTGTTAGAGATAGTCACTGGGTTAAGGCCTCGTGACACGGTAATGGATGAAGAAAGTGGAAATGAAATGACATTTCTTGAGTGGATACATGGTCATTTTGCACATGAGGGAGATTGTGTAGAGAAGGCAATACACAACTATCATGCGAATCAGATCGATGTATCATCAGATGAATGGATACGCCGTCTTTTTGTACATGAGGGCGTCGACTGTGTAGAGATAGCAATACAAAGTTGTCATGCCAATCAGATGGGTCTATTATTAGAAGAAGAGAGTTCGGTCGTTGCAGAGGTGATGCAGTTGGCGTGTCAATGTGTGAATTATAATCCAGATATGAGACCGTCCATGTATGAAGTGTACAAGTGTTTCACGAAGATTAGAGAGAGGTATGGTACTATTTTAGACGACTTTGATTGATGAAGCTGTGGGGAAAATAACCTTCGTTAAACTGAGGATGTTTACCAAGTTGTTGGGATTGCATAGTTACTAGTATGATTGGGAGAATGCCGTTAATGTTTTATTAGTAATTTTATTTTTATTTTTAACTATTTGTTTTAATATTAGATGAATAATATTTGATTTTGGAGATTAATTTTAATGTGAACCTTGCATTTCATTCCGCAACGAGTATCACGCATCATTGTAGCGCATGTCATGATTTGATGAAAGGTTATGTGTTCGAAACTGGAAACCGTAAGTTAAGGTTTCATTCCTTGTGTATTGCGCTGCCTAGTATGCTCACCTTCAGTGGGCACACAGATCATATATTTATATTTGAGCAGGCTAATCTAGAGGGAAGAGATTACACTTGTGCTGCCTACAATGGTTTCATAAAAAAAGATGGATATATATATCGGTGTGAGCAACTGGCATGTAATCTTTACTTGGATCTGAGCTATGCTAAAATAGGCTTTTTGGTACTCTCGAACTATGGTTTTCGGAGAATTGCACACATAAGTCGTGGCAGATCTCGTGCTACACCAGTGAAAGTTGTTTCTAAGTTATTATCGAAGGCAGTAATCTGATCCCTATGTGGCCAATCACCAAGGAAATGATTAATACTTTTATTTTAATCTCCATGAGAAATCTCTGACATGGTCATCAATAGTTGATATTCAATTAAATAAAAGGAAACTTTCCATTGCATATAGGCTAGAAGTTATTACAATTATTCCTCACAATCAATTGACTATCCAAGTTATACCCAATTCACTGTGTTTTGTTGATTATTTAAAGCTTCAGATTCTGAATATGTATATATCAGCTTATTACATCTTCACAGCTTGTTAAAATTAATATTTTCACTTGGGATTTTCTGTTCTTGAATCATGTATTTTCTAATCTGCAAATGTAAAGAGGATGAGATTAAATTTGAATAATATAATCTTTTTATTGATGGTTTTCAAAAGAGAAAGAAATGTTTTAGTCTGTTAGGGAAAATCTGGTATGAGTAGAGTTCCAAATACAATAACAACATTTAAAAAACAAAATGACATAACCTTCTCAAAATCAAAACTTTATCTAATGAGTTTTATTCAAAAACTCTTAACTTCCTAAATTAATAGATTGATTCTTAAGCATGTTAAAGTAAAGAGGTTAGAAGAAAGTAAAGAGGTTAGAATAGGACTCTAACATGCCCTCTCCTTTCGAAAGCAGTATTGTTTCAAGATTCAAAATGGGGAAATTGCCATAAAATTAAATTCATATTGTTTCTCATATGGTATCTTTGAAGTGCATGTCCTTCTATGAATGAAGACTTCTCATGTGGTATCTTTGAGCTTCATGTTCTTCTATGAATGAAGACTTCCCAAACAGTGAGTTAGCATACTTGGAATTCTTTGGTGATCAATACTACTTGCTATAGTCAAATGAAGTTGTCTTCATGAAGTTCTAGAGGGCCAGTTTGAACATGGCATTTCATCTCACAAGATTTTTCCAATAGTACACATGAAAGGCTGGACAGATATGAGTGGGTAGGGAAAACCAATCTGTGGTCAACTTGTGCAATGTGTTGGAAAACCTGAACTGCATGCTCTTAAGTAGTATCTGGTATAGGAGGGCATTATCCCGCCTTCCTTTCTTTCAGCAGGGTGCTTCTCAACAGAGAAGGGAGCTACCACTTTTTCCCCCTCAAGGTTGGAGGGTAGATCGCTCTTAAACCACCCCCTTCCTCAGCCTTGGTTTGATGGGTTTCCTTGGTTTGCGAGATCAAATGGCCACTTTTCTTTAGAAAAAAAGCATAAAATAGACCGAATCAATCTAGCATCTTGAGGTCAAATTCAATAAATAATTATTGACAATTTCATTCTATTCTATAGATCAACAAAAAAAGTATTGTGGAAAAAATTCCCTCGATTTGTTCAGAATATCGTTTCGTAATGGACACAACAATAAACCAACTTGCACAGAGAAATGACACTTACCCAATCATAACCATTGGTGCAGCTGTCACACTTGCAAGAAAACTTGGCTCGCAACACATTCTCCATATAAAAGATGGAGAGTCAGACAACGACAAGGAAATGGTACCGTTCTCCATATCCAGTTTTGTCCTTTACTTTCAAAATTCCATGTATCTTGTTTATGTTACACAACTATTGGACTATTCCATGTTGCAACTGCACTTGTTTGACACCTATTCAAATTTGTTTTCCTCAATGGCACAACAATTGCATAAAGGGAAATTTCAACTTATTCTCTTAAAGAATATAACAAAGAAAAGAGATGTTAAAGAAAGGACCTTCGCACCATGTCCAAGACAATGTCGTGTGCACAACTCCGGCTGTCATTTTTTCTAGCATTGCAAATTCTGGTCCTTTGTCATGTGTGAGGAATTCAAAATCTAGCGCCTATCTCGTACCTTCCTATCCCGTACGGGAATCGAACCCATGTCTTTCAAATGAAAAATACAATATCAATCTTGTTGCCTTTGTAGGATGTTCTTGTAGAAGAAAACTGCATGTAGGTGTAGAAGGGCTAGGTATGGTACAACCGTGCCTAGGCTGCAACAAAATTGCAAAAAATTGGCATATCTTTCCATCCTTCTCTTAAATTTTGCTCCAATTTTTTCTTCTAACTCTGAACCATACCTACATGCCCTTGAAAAATGTTCTTGTAGAAGAAAAAGATACTGAGATGGTGCTAGAGTGGTGTTCTGTGGATTTCAATTTGTAATATTCAATTTCTATGCTGCTTCGCGTGCAACGTTGCTAACATAATGAATGTGTTCTCAAATGCATCACATCATTTACATTTGGATGAAACTTTTATCATACTAGGATACTTCAGTGTTGACATGCTACAAAATATTGGCATAACAAATAATCGAACAACTACATGTGCAATTACAATGTCCGCTTTCTTTCGGTTAAGATAAAACATGTGAAAAACACACTTATTAACCATATATGTTGAAATGTGCCCATATCACAATACAACCTCTTTATCCTATACACATATTGTTCTGACCATGATACAATTTGTCTTGTACTTGAAATATGAAATATACATCAAAGATGTTGCAAAATTATATTTCGATGTCTCAAAGCATATCTGGATACTTTGCTGCACAAAACCAAATCATTCAGCTACACCCATGCGATTTCTTAATATTTTTTGGCTTGTAATATATATTGGACAGGAAAAATTCTATATAATTACAACCATGGATAAAGAAAAGCAAAGGTTCATGTTTCTAACTCTCTTCTATTCTATTCCTTTGATTCTCATTTACTGTATGTACATATTACTTGTTCTCCCTTGCATATCAGCTTCCATTCATGTTCATTGTATTTTGTGCATTCCCACATTGAAACAAACAAAATAACTGGAGAAGACAAATGACTCTTTACCACAAATATAGAAGAGGAGATACAAAGGTGCATGCTTGTACTCTTATTTCATATTCCATTGTTTTGTATTTCATTTATTGTCTGTATATGTGTTCTACTACTTTGCACCTAATTTTTTGTATGTAGATACTGCTTATCTTCCTCCATAATAACTTATCTTCATGTCAATTGTATTCTTTGTGCTGCTACATTGAAATAAATCAAACTTTGTTTATTTTTTTACATGTCTTCCTGCATACCAACTTTATTTTTTTATCTCCTTCTTCATTATTGATTCGAAGGATGTAGAAATAATTGACGAGAAGGAGAATTTGTGCAATTAAGTTTCTTAAGCTCGTGTTATGAGGAGAAGAGCCTATTATCATTGTCCTTATTATTGTCTTCAAATTTCCCACTACATTCAGAGTTTGTATGTGCCTTTGTTTTTCCAAGTGTATCCCTTGAAGGAGGGCATAATCCTCTGCTTTATTGTTTGTTTCCAAAACTCATTTATTATAAAAAATTTGAAATAATGACTTTTTAATCTATATCTATGAGTATTTATTATATATATAAAAAAATTATTCTTTAATCTAGTGGCGTAAGGGTAAATTTAAATGTTTTATATTCAATATATAAAGTTATTTTAGGTTCATGAAAAAAGTCAAATATGTTTGATATCTTGGCATGTTGGATTGTAACATGAATCTAAATTACCATAAAGAAAAAACAAGAAATTGTAACATGAATCTAAATTATCATAAAGGAAAAACAAGAAAATGAAGTCAAACATATATGCTACATGTAAAAGAAAATTTTCATGTATGAAAATATATTTGCATGTTTTTATAGGAAAATAAATATTATTTTTTTGTGCATGTTTCAATTGTTATTAATGTTGTTTTGATTTCAATATGATATAATCCTTTTTTCAATCTTTCATTACATTGTTTTCATATTTTTATTTTATATTTTTGAAATTTTGATTTCATATTTTTGTCTTTGTTTTTGAAAATTTATAAATTGTTTGTATGTGTTCTTTACATTCTTAGAATAAAAGAACTCAACTTCTTTATGCTTCCAATGGATTCTATTAAAAAAAAATGGGAAAAAAATTTAACAATGTTTTCAAAACTTTTGCATTCTTGTTCATATATATATATATATATATATATATATATATATATATATATATATATATATATTATTTATTTATCATTTTGCTTGTTTTATTTTGCTAATATCATTTTTCTTGTTTTATCTTGCTTATAATAATGAAATAACAACTTATATTTTCAACTCAATGACATTTATTGGCCTAATTAGAAAATAATAATGAAATATTGATCTTTATTATTGTTGAGTGGTTTTTTAATTAATTAAAAAACATAATTAGTATGTAGGTGGGAAATATATTCACATGCAGATATGTTTTTTTATTTAACCTTTTTTTTTTTTATGTGGTTAATTAATGAAAACTATGTGTCTTTATTTTATTTTTTTCACACGGAAAAAACAGTCTCACTTCTATTCTATTAAGAATCAAGTGAAACTTGTATGCTTGCATTGCTCTTTGTCCCTATATTCCTCAAAACAGACTTAGGAAAAGTCCATATGTTCTTAAATACAATCTTCGTCACAATAAGAAACTAGTATAGTCAGAGTTTTTTCCTTCTAGTCCATTATGTACATTAGTACCATCAAAGCATAGTCAAGGCCTAAATACTATGACCAAAAGTACAACATGAAACCTTCTAGTCCATTATGTACATTAGTACCATCAAAGCATAGTCAAGGCCTAAATACTATGACCAAAAGTACAACATGAAACTTAAAACTTAGGGAAACTAAAACATAGGGAGTCTGTCTACGTGAGCTACTGCTCCTTCGACCAACTCCTCAATAAAAAACCATCCAGGAGTGCAGTTCAAGGCTTGTTTGGAGAGTTGATCAACAACAATGTTGAAGTTTCTGTGAACATGCATGAAGTTGATACTTTCAAATTTGTCTTGCATATTACTGATCCTCTCTTGCCACAGACTAAGATATAAGCAATTCAATTTTGTTTCACCTTTTATCCAATCAATAGTTGATTTGGAGTCGCTAGCAACCATCAAATTGCTCAAAGAAAGCATTGAAGCCAGATGTAACAGTCCCCATAATCCTTGGATCTCAGCTTTAATATTACTCCCTTCTCCTCCAGCGAAATATGCTTGGTATATGTGATCACTGCTCAATTTAAGACATATTCCAATACCACACCTATTTTTTGTAGCTGCACCATCAAAGAATCCAATTGGCGAGTAATCAAAATAAACTGGACTAAGGATATAATCCAGACTGTCATGTTTTGTCTCATCGTGAAATTCCTCGATAGAAAGAAGAATTTTTTTTCCTATGGATGAATCTTGTCTAACCCAATTCTCGAATAACCTCTCATTTTGGTATTTCCAAATACTCCAAATAACCATGAATGGAATATGTCTTAACTTTGGATATTTAATGAACCATTTAAGGAGATTATATTCCAATCCCTTTCTCCCCACTCATCACGAATCATCAATTGTGAAAGGACATATTTCAAAATTAATTTAGAAACAACACAATGAGTAAAGAGATGATCAGTTGAGTCTTCGCCATTGAGACATAAGATGCATACTGAAGGCCCGATGCCTCCTCTACATTTATAATTGACTCCAGTAAGAATATTGTCCATCAAACACAACCAAATAAAACATATGATCTTACTTGAAACATTAACAAGCCAAATGGATTTGTACCACCATCGATTTTCACCCTTTAAGTTAGAGTATAAAGTGGACTAGTAAGCCTGCTTAACAGTGACAATGCCCAAAGCTCGGTTCCATGACCATACTAGTTTGTCACATGAGTCCTTCAAATAGATGCCATTAGTTCGAATAGCAAGGATAAAATTGTCCCATTCCAAAGCTAGCTTGCCTGAAAGGTTGAGTTGTATAGAGTCTATCCAAAATGTCGAGGATGCCGAATTATTTGGAAGAGTAGCTTGGGCTAATGAAAAAATATTCAAATTATGAAGATGGGAAATAAGGGGAAGTGAAATAAAACACCGGCCATTCCCTCCAACAAAGGAATCCATACCTAGAGAGATTTGTTTATCGCAATCCATAGTCCAAGCCGTCCACCGCAGAATAATTGGCATAGTCATTAGATTCCTCTAGATAACCGAGGCAACAAAATGTTTGAAATCATTCCTTTTGATCCAAGATGGCACATATATACCTTTCAGGTATTTTTTCCTCAACACTTTACTCCACACATCATCCCCAAAGAGCCCCCTCCAGCATGATTTTGTGGCCAAGGAAAGAGCAAACCACTTTAAATTCCGTAAACCCCAACCTCCACTCTCCTTTGGTAGTGTAATCATTTTCCATTTGGATAGGTGAAAACCGGTTGTTTTCCTAGCACCCCTCTAGATAAAATTTGTAATTAATTGTTTTATTTTATGCATAATGGTCGCAGGGATCTTGACCAAACTGAGCCAGTACACAGGGATACTCTGCAGAACTACTTTTTCTAAAACAAGTCTGCCTCCTAGGGATAGCCATCGAAATGACCAACATCTAATTCTCTTCTCAATTTTTTGAAGTATCCAGTTCCAGTCTACCACTCTATGATTATTTTCCTTGAGATAGTATCCAAGATACTTCATCCCTTCCTCAAAATTTAAAAACTGTACATTAATAATTGACCTCATTTTACATGTTAACTCCGGGTCAATGTTTTGAGCTAGGAAACAAGACTTGTGACAATTAATGATCATACAAGATGCTTTACATAAATTCCCTAATAGAGAGTGAAAGTAATACCATTCTTCATAATTTGCATCTCCCAGGATGAGGACATCATCAACAAATAACAGATGTGATATAAAAGTCGCAACAACTACCTTTATGCATTTGAAATATCCATTTTCAACTGCCTTTTTCATCTTTCTACTAAGACATTCAATAACAAGAAGGAAAAATAGTGGTGAAAGAGGACACCCCTGACGAAACCCTCAGTGGATTTTAAAAAACGAAGTAGGAGAGTCGTTTACCAACACTGCCATACTAACATTAGTAACACATGCCATAATCCATTCAGATACTTCCCACTTAAGCCCTATCTGGATGAGCAGTAAACGCAGAAATTGCCAACTAACATTATCATATGCCTTTTTTAAATCCAACTTAAGGATGATAGAACTTAGTTTCTTAGTTTTAACTGTGTGGAAGCATTCCTGGCTAATCCTACAGTATCAAAAATCAATCTATCCTTTAGAAAGCCAAACTGTTCTTGAGATATACATGAGGCTAGCTTGTCCTTAATGCAATTTGCAATTATCTTGGAGATCACTTTGTAAGAAAAGTTACATAAGGCAATGGCCCTGAACTCATTAAAAGAGGAAGGTTTTCTCACCTTTGGAATAAGAGCGAAAAAAAGTAGCATTGAGTGCGCCTGAAATGAAACCCGATACTCTGGATTCTTCAATGGCCCGTAGAAGGTCCTTTCCTGTGATGTCAAAGAAGGAATGAAAGAGCTCTTGAGTTCACCCATCCGGGCTAGGGCTCTTCTCTTCTGGAATTTTGTTAACAATAAACTCTACTTCTTCAATGGAGACCAGTTTCCCTATTTCATCACTCTCCGCATTCGAGAAAATTCAAGGTACATATTTTAATATGTGTATTTGGTTTCTCATGTCTTCCATCTCGGGAGCACTATATTGTTCCTGGAAATATTTATAGGCAAACTCCTTTATCTCCAATTCACTGGATAGAACCTTTCCATCATCATTGGAATTGTCCCATATTGTATTATGGTTCCTCCTTTGTGTGGCATATTTATGGAAAAAACTGGTGTTCTTATCCCTATTCTGCAGCTAGAGAGCTCGACTCCTAAGCCTCCACGTCAATTCCTCAATAGGTAGAATATTTTCTTTCCTAGTCTTGAGGGCTCTCAAATGGTTAAGCTCCTCCCGCTTGAATAATTGTGATGGATGACTTTCAAAGAGCGCATATAGTTTAGCTTCAATATGGCATAGTTTCAACTGTAGCTGTTGTTTTTTTCTTTTTCTACCATTTAATCACTGTTTTCTTTAAAAAAAGTATTTTTTCACACAATAGGGTACATCCTGAATTGTCTATTTATTGTGCCATTGAAGCCCATGTCAACTTGATTAGTGAGTTAAAATATGGATCTGATATCCAGGAACTATTGAATTTGAAAGCAGCACAGTGCTTTCGTCAAGAGAAGTCTATTTGCAGACAAATCGGGTTATGGTCTGAAATTGTGGAATTAATAGTCCAGGTCCTAAATAAACATTGGCTAGTGATAAGGTTCCCATCCAGAAGAAATCTATCCAAATGTTTGGAAATGCCCACCTCTCCCATCTTTCCATTACGCCACGTTGGGGACAAATGGGTAGGGGGTAAATCCACCAAACCAACATCCTGTAGCATATTGGAAAAATAATCAGACAAAGGATCAACTCTTGTCGAGCTACCCCACACCTCTCGGGAAGATAGAGTAAAATTGAAATTGCCTCCTACAATAAGGCCTCGTTCTGTAAGAAGACCGAAATCAATGATTGGTTGCCAGAAGCTTTCCCTTTCCTTATACGACGCATAGCAATTTAGTAATTTGACTTTCACTGCAGAATGTTTGAATCTACCCTCCAGAAAGATACCTGCAGAGGTGCCACATGTACTGAGCTTAGCTATGGCAGGATTCCACCCAACAAGTAGGTCGCCCGATCTGCCATTAGGGTCCATGGCCACACAATTCCATGAGGGGAGACACTTAAGAAAGAGTCTCTTAGCCTTGTCTGACTCCACAAGAGTTTCTTGTAGAAAAAAAACATCAAGAGAGGTTTGATACATTAATAAATTTAGGGAGGTGAGCTTAGTGGGTCCTCCAATCCCATGTACATTAAAAGAGATAATAATCATGGGTTAAGATCAGAAATAGGCAAGCCTGCTCTAAGGGCTGAGGGCGATGGAAGCTCAATTAGATCAACCATGGAATTTTGAACTGTATGTGGGGAGATGGAGGGAGCCATGTGGCAAGGGGTCAGACCTCCTTCAATATCTCCAGGAGGATTCTTGGGATGGCAAGGGCAAGGTTTATTCCAGAGGGTGACATTTGATCTAGGGTTTGGAGTAGGGTCCAAAGAAGAGGCATTGGTGACTGAAAGGGCCATGGGGGAGAGGATTTCAACAATCTTGGTATTCTGTAGACGGAGGGGAACTTGCATAGGAGAAGGTGCATTAACAGAGGGATCACAAATAAGACTAGGATCTACCCTTCATTCAAAGACAAAGGGTTCAGAACAAGTAACTCACAAGGAGGAGAAGGATTTGGTGAGCCTGAAATGGAAGGCCCATTTGTCGACACCGAAGGAAGATTTTTTTTTGGCTCGTCAAGGGGAAGAGGAATAATCAAAGGGGGGGATGTTGGGGATTATGTTCTGTCCTACCCTAGTGGGGGGACCCGGGCGACATTCTGGATCATTGAATTTCCTCATGAGGATTTCCCAGAAATCACCAAATATTTCAAGTACCCACTCTTCATTGGCATGTAAATAATCAGCTTCATCTACAGATAATTTAGAAAAGAAATTGGGGTAGATAAGTCTCATCTTACCTGGAAAAGAGTCTAACCAGTGAGTGGTGGTTGTGAAGGAGAAGCCTGGTGTGTAGAATCCGTGATAGTTATCTGAGAGTGGTCGGGCCTTAAATCAGACGTACAGTTTTCCTTCAAATGACCAAGCTGAACACAAATATGAGAGAGAAAGGATTCCTTCCAGTAATCAATTGGTTGGCCCATCACACGATCTCCTATGACAATTTCGATAGTTTCAGGAAACCCCTTATAAATGTCAAACTCCACCAATACCCAGGTCGTTCGCTTGTTGCACCACCTCAAAGAATCAGGGTCGAAGAAAATATACTTACCAACAGAATTGGAAATGGCTTCAAAGCTGGTCGCTGAGCAGAATTCTATTGGAAAGTCTGGGAGAAGCATCCACTCCTGTGTGAGAAGACTTCAGAATGTCGGTTGAAGCCTGGATACCACCTCTTGAGCATTAATATGCCATGGCCTAAAATCCAAGGAGAATCTAGGATGCATAGGAGATCCTCCTCGTCTACGAAGTGAAACACCAACCACTGGTTGGATAAGATGCAGAATCTAGGACAATATCCATCGGCAGCGACACTATTCGGCGACACACTCATCCATTTGGTAGATTGTCCGGTTTTCCCTTTAGCTTAGGCCCAAACAAACGGGTCCATACGATGTGAAGAAAATAGAATATTTTAGGTCACCGGATACAATACCCTATCCTCTATTCACATTCACATGTTTCCACTCATAACGTGTTGGCAAATAAATAATTAAAGCAATATATCCCGTGCCCATGGGTGTTGACGAAATGTAACATGAATGCCAAATCCAATGTATATTTATCCTCTTTCTAGATGTTCAACTTCAACTTGACTGCTCCGACCTGATGCCTTTGCTTAGAATTTCTTTCTCGCAAGATTTGCACGATCTTTCGATCTTTGATGATTGTGGCATTTCAACTATCTTCAAATATTTTAAAAAGACCAAGTCTAAGTATACTTTCTTATTCTTTAATCTTTGTTTATTGGCCTATAAAAAGGGTTAAAATTTGTTATTCCTCCCAACTTGACTCAACAATAAGAGAAAGGAGGGCAACTTCTGGCTGAGGAATGAACCCAATATCACGTGGCTTCGCATTCTGTGAGAGAGAAATTAAGTCTGTTGTTAAATCTGCCTACACCTCCTCCTTCACGGCGGAGTCGAATCTAGATCCAGCGGCCAGAGATGATGATCAGGGAGAGGGGAACGGAGGGCAAGAAGTTACATCATTTAACACTAGCCGCCATAACCATGAGCTCTTGCGGGTTGAGGTCCTTTTAAATACACATGCAGCGGATGAAAAGAACGCAGAGCCAACATCAGTTACCAGTGTCCATCATGCGAGAAATTAATTCTGCATTAGGCCTGCACTACTCTTCGTGATACTTACCCACACCCATTTTTGCACAATGTGAACCTTCCATTTCGTTCTAAAACGACTATCACGCATCACTATAGCGCATGCCACGATCTGATGAGAGGTTATGTGTTCGAAATTGAAAACCGTAAGTTAAGGTTTCATTCCTTGTGTACTGCGCTACCTAGTATGGTCACCTTCAGTGGGCATGCAGATCACAGATTCATATTTGAGCAAGCTAATCTAGACGGAAGAGATTACACTTGTGCTACCTGTAATGGTTTCATTAAAAAAGATGGATATATATATCGGTGCGAGCAACTAGCGTGTAAGCTTTACTTGGATCTGAGCTGTGCTAAAATAGGCTTTTTGGGACTCTCAAACTATGGTTTTCGGAGAAGTCGCAGAAGATCTCGTGCTGCACCAGTGAAAGATGTTTCTAAGTTATTATCGAAGGCAATAATCTGATCCCTATGTGGCCAATCACCATGCTAAGGAAATGATTAATAGTTTTATTTTAATGGCCATGAGAAATCTCTGACATGGGCATCAATCTTAGTGTCATGTTGGCTTCAGACTCTGAATATGTATATATCAGCTTGTTACATCTTCTCCGCTTGTCAAAGATAATATTTTCACCCGGGATTTTAATCATGTGTTTTCTAGTCTGCCAATGCTAAAAAGAATGAGATTAAATTTGAATAATATAACCTTTTTATTGACGATTCTCAAAAGAGAAAGAAATGTTTTATAAGTTTTTTTTTTTTTAATAAGGAAAATCCTTCTAAATATAATAACAATACTTAAAAATCAAAATGACATAACCTTTTCAAAAGCAAAACTTATCTAATGAGTTTTATTCAAAAAATCCTAACCTTCTCAAAAACAAAACTTATTTAATGAGTTTGATTCAAAACAAAATCCTAACTTCTTAAATTAATAGATTTTCTCTTAAGTATGTTAAAGTAGGGAGTTTAGAATAGGACTCTGACCCCTCCTCTCAAAAACAATATTGTTTTAAGATAGGAGATGAGGAAATTGCCATAAAATTGATGAGACATGTGGCATCTTTGAAGTGCATGTCCTTTCATGAATGAAGACTTCCCATATAGTGAGTTGGCATACTTGGAGTTCTTTGGTAATCAATACTACTTTCTATAGTCAAATGGAGATGCCTTCATGAAGTTCTAGAGGGATAGTTTGAACATGGCATTTCAACCCACAATCTTTTTCCAATAGTACACATGAAAGGCTGGACGGATCTGAGTGGGAAGGGAAAACCAATCTGTGGTCAACTTGTACAATGTGCTAGAGAACCTGAGCTGCATGCTCTTAAGTACTATCTGGTATAGGAGGGCCTTATCCCACCTTCCTTTCTTTCAGCAGGGTGCTTCCCAATAGAGCAACGTGCTACCACTTTTTCCCCCTCAAGGTTGGAGGGTAGATCGCTCTTACCACCCCCTTCCTCGGCCTTGGTTTGTTGGGTTGCGAGATAAAATCGCCACTTTTCTTTAGATAAAACGCACAAAATAGACCCAATCAATCTAGCGTCTCTGGCTCAAATTCAATAAATGATTATCGACAATTTCGTTCAATTCTATAGATTGCCCGAGACCCATTTTTACACCCTTTCCATTTTTCATGGTTGGATAAGAGGTAGCTATTTATCGTAGTTGGATAAGAGCTAGCTAAGGAAAAGGTATATGTATAAATTCATCTATTCATGTCTACCTATCCACCTATTTGTATTTTCTATAGATTTCTCAAACTAACACCCGAGAAAAAAGAACATTAATTGTTCAAACTAAAACATTTGAGTAATTATGAGGGAATTGCTCAAACTGACACATAAATAGAAAAATAATTCTATTTATGTAGAGGATCCATGTTAGGGAAGCAAGTGGGTTATAATTACCTAATTTGCAGGTCATAAACTATCAAAGAATTTGAATCCTTAATTATGACATAGATGCCATGGGTGAAGAAAAAATAGAAAAGTTGGAAGGCCTACATGCCATCAATTGGACAATAAATGAGTTCAACTTATACAATTGGGAGAGAAGGGAATTCAAATGGATGATTAGAAGGAAGATAAGCTCACTCCTATGATGGCTTTGCTGCACCGAGAATTGGATAAGGAAGAAGCATTAGAAAAAATACAGGAATTTGTTCAACATCACAGGGATGTAAGACATCCTTCCATTACTACCATAGAATATTTCTTACCTACACATTGAATCCATGATGCTTCAATGTGGGTGAGATGAAACATTGATGCATCTATTCTGGTTTTGTCCTTTGGCCAAGATTGCATGGGATTAAGTGGATTCCCTTTGCCAATCATGCCTTCCAGTGTTCATTTCATGGAAGATCATTCTCTTGGGCGATATGTTTTAATGAGATATTGAATTCCACTCTACCCAGATGTCTTTATGGTCTAAAATTATTTATTTCATATGGAAGAAGAAAACTGATGTTTTATTCAATAATCTTGGACCATCTCGTACCTTCTCTTGTTATGACAGTGCACTAATACATGCCAATTTACCATTGTAGATTACTGCATAGACTTGGAAAATTCAAATGGAAACAAACCACCTACAATGACTTTTGTAGTTCTAGGAGACTCCATGCATGATGAGTCGGGAGCCACCTAGGCTCCCCTTGATCCAGGTGGATATCGGTGGGCACCCACTGATCCGGATTTATGTAGGAACACAATGAAATAAAGAAATACACATAAACACAAAGATGCAGCGGAAATAAGACTTCATTTCATTAATAACAAATGACTGAAATATGCTTACAGACAGAATGGAAATAAACTAGCTAGGCGCTGGTAGCTTATCTCTGAGAAGAGATGTGGCCGCTACTCGCATCCGTGAGAAGATGATTACAATGAGGCTCTGAAGGCCCTTTTACAATAATCAGGAATGCCAAAAGTCCTAGACATCCAAAAACCTAACCCTGGGAGATGAAGCGCCAAAAGTCATGTGGGCCCCCCGTTTGGGTAAGTTGGTGCATCAACTTCCCGGGGTCGTAACTTTTGCATACGATCTCCGTTTTAGGCGTATGATAGCTCGTTGGAAAGATATATCCGAGGCCTACAATGCTAACATACCCCAAAAAACATCGTTTAGGGCCTCAAAATGGCCCCGAAAGTTTAGGACCCGAAAAAACTGCTAAAAATAGTAAACTGTGTGAAAACTGAAAAACTGAAAGAAGCAATGGTGGGGGTCCAAGTGGAATAGGTGGGTGGCCACCAATATCCACCTAGATCATTCCTGCCCCCTTAGGAAGCAATGGTCCCCATTGCATTGAGTTCCTCCATGAGATGAGGAAACTTCTGCTGAACTTGTTCCCTGGTGAGCCATTTGCCTTGGTGAAGGAGTTGGCCTGCTTTGACAACTCGATATAGCGG
>ML792974.1:446582-523411 GCA_009831015.1 Picea engelmannii | reverse complement strand
ACTTCAAAATGCCTCAGACACCAAAACTAAAGAAAACTCAAATCGCGACACTCTACTCTAGTTTGCAACTATACTTTTTTATAAAATTCACAAAACTGCATTTTCTCATACTACAACATTAGAATGCTATTATAATCATACTTTAACATTGGAATATTTTTGCCTTATAAACATTCTTCCATTTAATTGCATTAAATTCGACAGGGACTACCCTGCTCCGCTGCCCTTGTTAATTATAGGCATACGTACCAATTACATTCAATGTGACAAAACCATCCATTCAAATTTTATCATTCTAAGATGGATTGGATTTTATATGACTACGATTCAGGATGCCGTGTTGAGTACGATGCAGGGGAGAGACATGAGTTTGCCATCGGAATCTTCCGAGAAAATAAGACGCACACGCCGATACCCCTTTCTTTGTTATATCAGTATGCGATTCATGGACTTTTTTTGGACTTTTGTTATATCAGTATGCGATTCATCTCATCTTTCGGTCTTTCGGTCTCGTCGATGCCTGAATTTTTTTAGAAAAATACGCAGAAAGCGATAACCATCTCATCTTTCGGTCTCGTCGATGCCTGAATTTTTTTAGAAAAATGTTTCGGGTGTTGACCATGGACATAACCCCTATGTTCGTGTTGACGATTTTTTTATTTATTATATCGATCCTGCTTGAGTTGGGTCGGGAGTCCTTTGCTTTTCAGTGGCTTTTCATTGAGATTAGGCCGACACAGGGTTGTTAGAAACAATAGGGGAGCACCGATTAAGCCATGACAATATTTAGGTGTTTGGGCCTGCTAGGGATCGTGCTAGTGATTCTTCAACTGATATGCCCTGTTTCCTCCCAGCCCAGTGTTGCAGAAAATGATATACAGTGTCTTCAAAGTACTAGGAAACAATTGAATGACCCTCAAGGGAACCTCTACACCTGGAACTTCGATAACAGTACCAAGGGGTTTATTTGCAATTTTCTGGGAATTACTTGTTGGCACAACAATGATAACAAAGTGCTGTCAATTTCGCTTCAAGAGATGGGCCTTCAAGGTGAGTTTCCATCTGGAGTAAAGTACTGTGGGATTATTGTGAGCTTGACTCTATCCCAAAATAGTCTCAAGGGGACCATTCCCAAGGAACTCTGCCAATGGCTTCCTTATCTGGTAAGCATTGATCTCTCCCAGAACGAGTTTACGGGATCTATTCCTGCCGAGCTTCGTAATTGCACATATCTCAATGTCCTCCACCTGAATGGCAATAAACTGACCGGGGAAATTCCATGGCAATTGTCACGGCTCGAGAGACTGAAGGACTTGAATGTAGCAGACAACAGGCTTTCCGGAATTATACCTTCATTAACCCACAACATGAGCGCCTCTAGTTTTGAGAATAACCGTGGGCTATGTGGGTTTCCCCTTTCAAATACATGCCCAGCATCGGTCAATCCCATGGTTGTCATGGCTTTTCTCCTCTTTGGCATGGTGTTAATTGTCTGGATATTACTGGGTATTTGGTGGATGATTTCTAAAGCAAAAAGCAGAAGATCTGTTAAAATCCCAGTACCAACATCCAAAGAGCCCAGCGATTGGCAGAAATATGTACGAGCTCGGGGATCCGTTCAAATTCGCTTGTTCGAGAAGCCCATCAGAAAGATGAGATTGGTCGATCTTGTGGCTGCGACTGACGACTTTAGCGAACAAAATATCATATTGTGCGGAAGAACAGGTATACTCTACAAAGCCAAGCTGCGTGATGGGTCTTTGTTGGCAGTAAAAAGACTTCGGCCATGTTCACAGAGTGCAAAAGATTTCAAGTGCGAGATGAAGACATTAGCCCGCCTGAGGCACCGCAATATTGTTCCTCTTCTGGGCTACTGCATTGTAGACGAAGAGAGGCTGTTGGTCTACAAATACATGGCCAGGGGATCACTCCTCAGCTGCCTCCATGGCGTTTATGGTGAACATAATCCGCTCGACTGGGAAACGAAGCTGAAGATCTGTATAGGCACGGCTAGAGGACTCGCATGGCTTCACCACAGCTGCAATCCCCACGTTGTCCATCGCAATATAAGCAGTGGAATCATCTTCCTGGATGAAGAGTACGAAGCGCACATAAGTGGATTCGGATTGGCCAGACTTATGAATGCGGAGGACACTTGTGTTCCCATTTCTTCCTCCGGAGAGGATGATCAGCTTGTGGAGGAATTTGGATACGATGCTCCAGAAGTGTGGAGGAACTCGTCTGTTGCGACATTGAAAGGCGACGTGTACAGTTTTGGAATACTGGTGTTAGAGATAGTCACTGGATTAAGGCCTCGTGACACGGTAATGGATGAAGAAAGTAGAAAGGAAATGACTTTCCTTGAGTGGATACATGGTCGTTTTGCGCATGAGGGCGATCGTGTAGAACAGGCAATACACAGCTATCGTGCGAATCAGATCAATGTATCATCAGATGAATGGATACGCCGTCTTTTTGTACATGAGGGCGTCGATTGTGTACAAAGCTGTCATGCCAATCAGATGGGTCCATTATCAGGCGAAGGGAGCTCAACGACTCCACATGAGGGCGTTGATTGTGTAGAGCCGGCAATACAAAGCTGTCATGCCAATCAGATGGGTCTATTTTCAGACGAAGAGAGTTCGGTCGTTGCAGAGGTGATGCGGTTGGCGTTTAGATGTGTGAATTATAATCCAGATATGAGACCGTCCATGTATGAAGTGTACAAGTGTTTCACGAAGATTAGAGAGAGGTATGGTAATATTTCAGACGAGTCTGGTTAAAACAAAGGTAGTTGAAGTGATAATGGTTAACGAGTTGCATGGGATTGCACAGTTATTAGTAGGATTGGAATAAGCATGCCACACTGTGGATGCCGTGAATGTTTTATTGGTAATTTTTTTTATTTCAATGTGGAATATCAAAATATTAGATGAATACTATTTAATATTTTATGTAATCAATTCATTATCATATATTCCATATTTTCAATGATAAATTAACACGAGAATAATATATTTTGTCTCATATCTTTTCATGCATTAATTTATTAAAAGAAATTATTTAAGTGATTTGTTTTTCTCGCTAGCAAATTTTTGAAGATTCTAAACTTCGATTTTGGGCCACCAACCATAGCATTAATTGTTAAGTCCTCACATATTTTGTTCCTCTATTTTTCTTTATTACCTTTTGTTCCTATATTTGAATTTTGGGGTAGCATATGAAGTGTACAAGTGTTTCACGAAGATTAGAGAGAGGTATGGTACTATTTCAGACGACTTTGATTGATGAAGCTGTGGGGAAAATAACTGTCGTTAAAGTGAAGATGTTTAACAAGTTGGTGGCATTGCATAGTTACTAGTAGGATTGGGAGAATTGGAATCACCATGCAGCTGCAGTTTGTTAATGTTTTATTAGTAATTTTATTTTTATTTGAAAACCGTAAGTTAAGGCTTCATTCCTTATGTACTGCGATGCCTAGTATGCTCACCTTCAGTGGGCACGCAGATCATAGATTCATATTTGAGCAGGCTAATCCAGAGGGAAGAAATTACACGTGTGCTGTCTGCAATGGTTTCATAAAAAAAGATGGATGGATATATATATATATATATATATATATATATATATATATATATATATATATATATATATCGGTGCGAGCAACTGGCGTGTAAGCTTTACTTGGACCTGAGCTGCCCTAAAATAGGCCTTTTGGGACTCTCGAACTATGGTTTTCGAAGAATTGCACCCAGAAGTCCCGACAAATCTCGTGCTGCACCAGTGAAAGTTGTTTCTAAGTTATTATCAAAAGGCAGACGTCTGATCCTTATGTGGCCAATGGCATTGGCCAATCACCATGATGAGGAAATGATTAATACTTTTATTTTAATCCCCATGAAAAATCTATGACATGGTCATCGATATTAGTTGATATTCAATTGAATATTGATATTCCTTTGAATCAAAGGAAAATTTAGGTTAGAAGCTATTACAATCATTCTTTACAATCAATTGAATATCCAAGCTATACATTCTTTAAAGTTTCAGATTTTGAATATGTATATACTAGCACAGCCACATAATTGTGGCTGATCAACGCCTAAAGGTTGATAAGATGAAAAGAATCCTTAAAAGAATATATTAAATTTTATTATTGATTAACAAATAAATCATTGAGCTTTATTTATCTAGTGTTAATATTTTAATTTATGTTAATCACTTAGGTGGCAATCAGTTAGCTATCAAAGTAATTTTTAAATATGATTAGGTAAATGTAAAAAAGTAAACACATAAACGGATGTCTTTATAATAGCTAGGAAGTTAATGATTGAAATCACAGCGATTTATTTTGTGTGACTACTAAGAATATTCCAGCCATATTTAATCCTATCCATAGAAAACTTTTTAAGCACTAAACCCCTATTAAATCTGCCCATTGTCAATAAGTATACGCCTTTCGGCGTAATCAGCTTGTTACATCTTTGCAACTTGTTAAAAATAATATTTTTACCTGAGATTTTTTTTTTCTCGAATCATGTATTTTCTCGTCTACAAATGCTAAAGAGGATGAAATTAAATTTGAATAATATAACCTTTCTATTGATGATTCTCAAAAAAGAACAAAATGTTTTATAAACTTCTATTAAGGAAAATCTGGTATGAGTAGAGTTCCAAATACAATAACAACATTTAAAAAACAAAATGACATAACCTTCTCAAAATCAAAACCTTATCTAATGAGCTTTATTCAAAAAATATTAACTTCCTAAATTAATAGATTGATTCTTAAGTATGTTAAAATAAAAAGGTTAGAATAAGAATCTAACATGCCCTCTCCTTTCAAAAGCAGTATTGTTTCAAGATTCAAAATGGGGAAATTGCCATAAAATTCAATTCATGTTGGTTCTCATGTGGTATCTTTGAACTACATGTCCTTCTATGAATGAATACTTCTCATGTGGTATCTTTGAACTTCATGTTCTTCTATGAATGAAGACTTCCCAAACAGTGAGTTAGCATACTTGGAGTTCTTTGGTGATCAATACTACTTGCTATAGTCAAATGAAGTCATCTTCATGAAGTTCTAGAGGGCTAGTTTGAACATGGAATTTCATCCCACAAGCTTTTTCCAATAATACACATGAAAGGCTGGACGGATCTGAGTGGGCAGGGAAAACCAATCTATGGTCAACTTGTACAATGTGTTGGAAAACCTGAATTGCATGCTCTTAAGTAGTATCTGGTATAGGAGGGCCTTATCCCACCTTCCTTTCTTTTAGCAGGGTGCTTCCCAACAGAGCAGGGTGCTACCACTTTTCCCCCCTCAAGGTTGGAGGGTAGATCGCTCTTACCACCCCCTTCCTCGGCCTTGGTTTGATGGGTTGCCTTGGTTTTCTAGGTTGTGAGATCAAATGACCATTTTTCTTTAGACAAAACGAAGAAAATAGACCCAATCAATCTAGCATCTTGGGGTCAAATTCAATAAATAATTATTGACAATTTCATTCAGTTCTATAGATCGCTTGGTTGCACCGAGAATTGGCAGATAAGGAAGAAGCATTAGAAAAGCTACAGGAATTTGTCCAAGAGCACACAAAAGTAAGACATCCTTCCATTAATACCATAGAATCTTTCTTACCTACACATTGAATCCATGATGCTTCAATGTGGGTGAGATGAAACCTTGATGCATCTATTCTGGTTTTCTCCTTTGGCCAAGCTTGCATGGGATTAAGTGGATTCCCTTTTCCAATCATTCCTTCCAGTGTTCATTTCATGGAAAATCATTCTCTTGGGGGATATGTTTTAATGAGATGTTGAATTCCACTCTACCCATATGTTTTTGTGGTCTAAAATGCTTTATTAGTCTATGTCGAAGGCGTAGAGGGACTATAACGATCGATAATTTGTTGACTTCATATTAATATGTCCTTTGACTATAAATTTTCACATCATCTGTATTGTTCGAAATATAGAAGTAAAAACATTAAAAACCTTATATGTCATTGTCTCATTTGAAAATAGATTGGAAGTCTTATTGCCAGCTTCGTTGTTCCCAATGTTGTAAACATTTAGATATCCAAAGTTTTGAGCTTGGACGCTCCTTTTTAATTTTTAAATTTTTATTGAAATCTTTAAATCCCGAAAGTTCTGAGCATCGACACTGTTTTTTAATGTTTTTATTATTTCTATTTGTATTGAAATGTTTACATACCGAAAGTTTAGAGCATTGGCACTCTTTTTGAGGTACTTGAATAGGCTTGACAACTTAAATGTTTACATAGCGTGATGCCCTTAAACAGGTCTGAAAACTTAAATGTTTGCATAGCACGAGGCCCTTAAACAACCTCGACAACCTTAAATGTTTACCTAAATAGGCTTCTCACAATACATTTTTCCTCAACTTTTTCCATACAATGTTGCAGTGAATTTGGATAATATTGTTGTCCACCATTAGTTGCATAGTCATCGTATTCTTCATACTTCTTCTATGCTTGGAATGCAATTTAGTCATCATTGAAGATACATATATTGTTTACTGGTTCAGTGGCTGCTTCTTGTTCGTTGGTTCGTCGGTTGTTGCTTATTGTTGTTTGGTTCAACTTTGCAAGGTTGAGGACCTACACTTGCGGTTGGACATGTTGGTGCTTGTTGCTTGCTTTTGTTTTCTTCAAATTTGCAAGGTTGGGGTCCTGCACTCGCAGTTGGAGCTGTTTTTTTTACATTGCGAGGTTCAAGTCCTGCACCCACAATTGGACTTGTGCTTCTGTCGTTCATCGTTTCCGAGTAAGTTTCGATGCCATAATTTCATTTTTATTTATTCTTTGTTGTTTATTGTTTGCAAGTAAGAATGTTTGATTATTTCCACTTGCATGGTCGTCATATGTTTCAGATTTCTTTTGTGTTTGGGATGCAATTTGGTCGTCATTGAAGATACATATGTTGTTTACTAGTTCAGTGGTTGTTGCTTGTTCGCTGGTTTGTTGGTTTGTCGGTTGTTGCTTGTTGTTGTTTGGTTCAAGTTTGAGGTTCTTCATCTGTAGTTGGACATGTTGGTGCTTGCTCACTGGTTTTTTTCTCACTGCTTGATTTTGTTTGCTTCATATTTGCAAGGTTGGGGTCCTGCGCCGACAGTTGGAGCTGTTTTTTTTCACTTTGCGGTGTTCAAGTCCTACACCCACAAGTGGACCTGTGGTTCTATTGTTCATCATTAATGAGTAAGTTTCAATAGTATACTTCCATTCATGTTCATTGTTTACTATTCGTTGTTTTCATTTTGCAAGTAAGAACGCTTAAGTATTTATTCATCGTTCTTGTCCTGCAAACTTCCCATAGAGGTTGGCATATCTTTTTCTTTTTCTCTTCAATTTCCCTCTGATTTTTTCTCGGGACTTTGCACCATGTCCAAGCCAATGTCGTGTGCACAACTTCGACTGTCATTTTTTCTAGCATTGCAAATTCCGGTCCTTTGTTGTGTGTGACGAATTCAAAATCTAGCGCCTATCTCATACCTGCCTATCCTGTGGTGTTTCGTGGATTTCAATTTTCAATATTCAATTTCTAACAAGAGTGGTGTTTCGTGGATTTCAATTTTCAATATTCAATTTCTATGCTGCTTCGCGTGCAACATTGCTAGCATAATGAATGTTTTCTCAAATGCATCACATCATTTACATCTGGATGAAACCATTATCATTCTAGGATACTTCCGTGTTGACATGCTACAAAATAGTGGCATAACAAATAATTGGACAACTACATGTGCAATTACAATGTCCTCTTTCTTTCGGTTAAGATAAAACATGTGCAAAACACACTTATTAACCATATATGTTGAAATGTGCCCATATCACAATACAACCTCTTTATCCTATACACATACTGTTCTGACCACGATACAATTTGTCTTGTACTTGAAATATGAAATATACATCAAAGATATTGCAAAATTATATTTCCATGTCTCAAAGCATATCTGGATACTTTGCTGCACAAAACCAAATCATTCAGCTATGACCATGCGATTTCTTAATATTTTATGGATTGTAATATATTTTGGACGGGAAAAAATCTATATAATTACAACCATGGATCAAGAAAAGCAAAGGTTCATGTTTCTAACTCTCTTTTATTCTATTCCTTTGATTCTCATTTACTGTATGTACATATTACTTTTTCTCCCTTGCATACTAGGTTCCACTCATGTTCATTGTGTTTTGTGCATTCCCACATTGAAACAAATAGAATAACTGGAGAAGACGAAGGACTCTTTACCACAAATGTAGAAGAGGAGATACAAAGGTGCATGCTTGTACTCTTATTTCATATTCCATTGTTATGTATTTCATTTATTGTTTGTATATGTGTTCTACTGCTTTGCACCTAATTTATTGTATGTAGATACTACGTATCTTCCTACATAATAACTTATCTTCATGTCAATTGTATTCTTTGTGCTGCTACATTGAAATAAATTGAACTCTATTTATTTTTTTACATGTCTTCCTGCATACCAACTTACCTTCATGTCCATTGTATTTTCTGCATTGCTACATTTAAAAAAATAGAATAACTGGAGAAGACGAGGGACTCTTTGCCACAAATGTAGAAGAGGAGATACAAAGGTGCATGCTTCTACTCTTATTTCATATTTCATTGTTTAGTATTTCATTTATTGCCTGTATATTTGTTCTACTTGTTCTACGGCTTTGCACCTAATTTATTGTATGTAGATACTACGTATATTCCTACATACTAACTTATCTTCATGTGAATTGTATTCTCTGTGCTGCTACATTGAAAAAAATAGAACTGTATTTATTTTTTTACATGTCTTTCTACATACTAACTTACTTTCATGTCCACTATATTTTCTGCGTTACTACATTGATCCCGCTAACCTTTCCCTACTTTTTTCTCCTTAGCATCCATGTTTCTTTGAAAGGGCCTGACTAAGAAATGACTTAATTATGAAGGGGAATTACTTCTAGGAGCCAGGGAGAGGGGGGTGGTTCTAGCTACAAGGCTAAAAACTTGGTATGCATTAAGATGAGGGGCACCAAAGGGATAGAAATGAAGCCAAACTAGGTTGGAGAACCCACCCAGAATTTGGTAAACTCTCTGTAATGTCCCTTTCCAAATAGGAGCTCTAGAAAAGGAGGCTTAATGGTATAAACCACCCCGTTAGACTATAGCCAGGGCCAAAGAGGGGTAAACAGGGTTACTAGAGGTCACTCTAGTCACAGGTGTTATATTCGGAAAGTGACATTGAGCTAACAAGGGTTAACAATGCTTTTAAGTCATTATGAGCTAAAAATAGAGGTCAACAGTGGATTAGGGTTTCAACAATGATTTAGGGTTTTAGAATGATTTAGGGTTTTGGAAAGCTATAAAGGAAGGGTCAGCAACCTAATTCATCATTATGTAGATTATGACTTGTCATTGAGGAGAAGAGGCGCATCTCAGGAGAGATAGTTCAGTGTATTCCAGGAGGAAGACACCAATTGCCTGATTTCAGTGTTGAAAGACACACCCTAGTCACCGTGAAGATCATCCAGGTATTCCATCATTCTTCATTGATTCTGCAGTGCTCCTATATTTCGGGTATTATCTTTTAGTTTCTTATTTGTATTCCGGCTAAGATCCTTTTGTCTTTTGATCTAGCCGAGTGTTGTTATTTTATTCAACCGCAGTTGCTTATTTTCCGGCTAAGATCTTTTGTATGTTGATCTAGTCGAGTATTGTCAGTTATTCAGTCGCATTCGACCATTTTGTAATCCACAGAGATATCACAATACAAAATTGCAGTCCTTTGTCGCGTTTATTATTTGTATGATCATTTATATGTTGTAAGCCTTTGATCCTACACACACATTAGCATCGTTTCCCAGACTAGCCAAGTCAGGAACATTACAGTGGTATCAGAGCTTTAGTCCTGCCAGCCTATGACTAAAGACAATGAGTGTAGCAGAAGACCCAGAGGGTTGTGAACACGTAGGTGACGAATATTTCACTTACAACAGGCATAAGGAAAGAAGGCATAGCCCTGATTTTCCCCCTTTTCCTCCTAGCTCGGAGGAAGAGGAAGATGCACACAGAGAAGCAGAGAGAAGGGCAGAGCGTGAGGCTGAGCGCAAGGCAAAGAGGATGCTAGGAGATAGATATGAGTGACCAGAGGGCAGTGGAAAGGCCCCCATAAATCCAGAGGCAACTTTCATGTAGGTTATCAACGGTATGTTAGCTAGTCAATGAACCATGTCTTAGTCCTTTGCACAGGTGGTTGATAGATTGGCTAGAGTGGGCACCCCAGATACACAAGTCCCGCATGCAGCACATGTGAACTCGGGAGCAGGCAATAGACCCCAGTCACTCTCTCGCACATACACCTCTGTGAGTAGGATTCCCAGACCCTTGTTTCCCAGTTTTCAGAGGGCACCCCCGGTAGCAGCACCGCCACCAATAGCACAGAGGCCACCCACTCATGCCGACGACATTGCAAAGTATATGAGGGAGTACGTAGCATTGGGTCATGACTTCCATCAGAACATGACCTTAGTCGAGTACTATGGACTTAGACTCAGGAACCACCCCAGAGAGCCGCAGAGGAGAGGACCACAATAGCAGCAGGGGCATAACCTCGATTTCATCCGAAAAGTTGGGAAACTGACCATCCCTTATTTTGACGGATCATCCAAATACACCGCTAGAGATTGGGTACAGAATCTATACACGCATTACAAGCTCAACCAAATAACTGAGACAAAGGCCATCAGTTTCGCGACCTTACACTTGGAGGGTGAGGCACGCGAGTGGTGGTATCATGGACTGGTGACATTGGGTCACAGTCACATCACTTCCTATAGGGAGTTTACAGATAGGCTCATGGATAGGTTTGACAGGAAGGATCCTGAGATAAACTTTAGGGATCTAGCCCATTTGAGACAAACTGGCACAACAGAGGCGTTCATCACAGAGTTTCAGTGGGTAGCCATGCCAGTGACAGATATATCAGAACCTAGGTTGATCATGCTATTCACAGAAGGACTCACAGAGCCTTTGAGAGGATGGGTGAAGTCATACAGGCCTCCCACTTTGCAGGATGCCATCCTTCGCACTCGAGATATGGAAAACTCAGTGCCAAAGACTAACACTTTCTCCAAACCATTTGTGCCCTAGAGGGATCAAGACAAGAAGCCATTCCAAAGAGAATGGAAGGGCAAGGAGAATTTGGATGATGAGACTAGGCGAGAGCTTATGAGGAAGAAGATTTTCTTCAGTTGCAGAGATCCTTGGGTCCCAGGCCACAGGTGCATAGTCAAGGGAGAGATTCATTATATTGAGGTAGCAGTAGACAGCGTGGATAGTGAGGAGGACGAGTAGGACAGTGGATCCACTAGTTCAGAAGAGGAGTTAGCACCCGCAGAGGAGCAACTTCCCCATAGACTACCGACACCGGTAAGAGCCCATCCTCAGTTAGTCCCACAACTGCCATAGCAGGCTAACAGGAGGAAACCAGCAAAGGGAGGAGTCATAGCGACCCTTTCTGGTGTTCCCAGGTATGATACCCTCTGTATTAGAGGGATTATTCAGGGGCAATGGGAAATCGCCCTGATATATGGTCGGGCCACCCACAACTTTATCGACGCTTCACTAGTATCAAGACGGGCACTTCAGACATAGGAGTTTGAGGGGTTTGATGTTGTGGTAGCAGATGGCCACACAGTGGAGTGTCTAGATAGAATTCCAAACTCAGAGATGAAGTTAGGAAACTACACAGTGAGAGACACATTTTATGTGGTTGACCTATCAGACACAGATGTGGTGTTAGGAGTTCAGTGGATGATTACCTTGGGAAAAATCACTACCAACTACAAAACCTTGGAAATGGGATTCAGAGATCAGGATGGGAAGAAGGTTGTTCTAAGAGGTATGTTGACAGGAGCACCTAGGATAGTGTCAGCCAAGAGGATGGAAAGGATATTAATACATGGGGAGGTAGCATATGTCGCAGAATGCTTGATCACTACTCAAAAGGATTCAAAAGATCGACAACAATACCACACAAAGATCAAGAATTTATTGGGACGACATCCGCAGGTCTTTGAGGCAATCCCACCAGGGAGACCACCTGATAGGGGGTTTGAGCACACCATTGAGTTAGAGGAGGGGGGAAAACCTATGATCACCCGCCCCTATCGTCATCCTAGGAGGTTCAAGGATGATATAGAGAAGGCAATCAAGGAATTGTTGGCGATGGGACACATCATACTGAGTAGCAGCCCATTTTCTTCTTCAGTTGTCTTAGTTCTAAAGAAGGATGACACCATGAGGATGTGCATTGATTACCGAGACTTGAACAAGAAAACCATAAAAAACCGGTACCCTATCCCATGCATTGACGAGTTGATGGATGAACTGCATGGGGCAATTTTCTTCTCAAAAATTGATCTACACTTTGGATATCACCAGATCAGCATCCGAGAGTAGGACGTAGAAAATATGACATTTCGATGTCATTTTGGACACTTCAAGTTCCTGGTTATGCCATTTGGGCTAACCAATGCACCCACTACATTCCAGTCTTGCATGAACCATATATTCAGGGATCAGTTAAGGAAATCAGTCTTGGTTTTCTTCGACGACATCTTGATCTATAGTCGGTCATGGCAAGAGTATATGAGGCACCTGGATGAGGTATTGAGCATCATGGAGGCACAGTCATTATATGCCAAAGAGTCCAAGTGCGAGTTTGGTATGATAGAGCTTCTTTACTTAGGCCACATCATCAGTGCACAAGGGGTACAGGTGCACCAAGAGAAGATCAGGGCCATTTTGGATTGGTTGATGCCCAAGAATGTGACAGAATTGAGGAGCTTCTTCGAGTTGTGCAGCTATTACAGGTGGTTCATCCAGGGTTTTTCTCAGCTTGGAGCACTGTTGACAGATCTTACCAAGCATGGGGCCTTCATATGGACCGAGAAATCATAGGAAGCCTTTTATCACATGAAGGAAGTCATGGGCACTTGTCTAGTGTTGGCACTACCAGACTTCACCCTGCCATTTGTACTAGAGTGTGACGTATCCAATGAAGGGATCAGTGCAGTTTTGATGCAGGGAGGACACCCCATTGTATTCGAGAGCTGGAAGCTTAGTCAACCTGAGAGGTTGTACTCCATTTATGACAAGGAAATATTGACAATCATGCATGACTTGACTAAGTTCAGACAATATTTGGTGGGTAGCAAATTCGTGGTCAAGACTGATCACAACAGTTTGAAGTATTTCCTTGAGCAAAAGGACCTCAGTGAGCGCCAACTGAAATGGGTGATGAAGGTACAAGCATTTGACTTTGACATAGAGTATGTCAAGGGAAAGAAGAACATTGTGACCGATGCACTATCGAGGAGACATGCGGCATGTTCTTTGATGGAGATTTCAGTAGATTGGAAATCCCACTTGTTAGTGGAATATTCCAAGAACAAGTTTGCTTGTGAGGTGATGGATGGGCAGATATAGGATGACCGGTATAGGGTCATTGACGATGTCATATTTTACAAGGATAGAGTTTACTTGGTGCCAGATTCAGGGCTTAAGAAGAAAATCCTCACCGCAGTTCATGATTCACCTCTAGCAGGCCATCAATGGTTTTTCAAAACCTACAGACAGATCAGAGAAAGGTTCTCATGGAAGGGCCTCAAACAAGACGTTATGAGACACATCAGTGAGCGTGTGACTTACCAACAGAACAAGTCAGATCATGCTCTTCCAACAGGGCTACGTCATCCACTCCCCATTCCATAGCAAAAATGGGAGAGTATATCTATGGACTTCATCACCGGTCTACCGAAGGTCCAGGGTAAAGACTGTATCTATGTAGTGGTCGATAGATTGGCCAAGTTTTCTCACTTCTACGCCATACCGACAGAGTAAATCGCAGTTCAGGTAGCTAAGATTTTCTTCAGGGAGGTCTTCAGACTTCATGGGTTGCCAAAGAACATCGTCACTGACAGGGACAGTCGGTTCATAGGGACATTTTGGAGAGAGTTGTTTCGGTTGGTGGGGACAGAGTTGACACCTAGCACCAGCTATCACAATCAGATAGATGAGCAGACCGAGATTGTCAACAAGTGGGTTGAAGGGTATTTGAGGAACTATGTAGGAGGACAGTAGAGAATGTGGGTAAAGTGGTTACATTTAGGGGAACATTGCTACAACACCACCTTCCACATGTCCATTGGTATGACACCCTTATGAGCATTGTATGAATATGATGCTCCCACTTTGGTAGACTTGGTCTTCCGGGAGAGTAGAGATACTAAGGCCAAGGATTAGATCATAGAGAGTCAGGAGATTCTCAAATTGTTGAAAGAGAACCTGCAGATGGTGCAAAACCGACAGAAGATAAGCACGGACAGGCACAGGATAGAGCACAGCTTTGAGGTTGGAGATTTGGTTTTCTTGAGACTCCAACCCTATAAACAGTCATCTCTGAAGAAGAGTGGAGCTGAGAAGCTCAAGCTCATATTTTATGGTCCTTACAGGATCATGCGTTGAGTAGACGAGGTTGCTTACGAGCTAGAGCTTCCAGAGGGGGGTAAGATTCATAACATGTTCCACGTGTCTTGCCTAAAAAAGGCAGTGGGACAATTCATTAATACATCAGAGGAGCTTCCCCCGTTGGATGAGGAGGGACAATTGGAGTTAGCTCTGGAGGAGGTTTTGGAGTTCCGGGAGAGGAAACTAAGGAACAAGGTCATCAAAGAGTGTTTGATCAGATGGAGAGGGCTTCTAGTAGAGGATGCTACTTGGGAGAGCGAGCAGGTGTTGCAACACCCTAGACTGGTATTGCTTGAGGACAAGCAATTTCGGGAAGGGAGGATTGTAATGTCCCTTTCCAAGTAGGAGCTCCAGAAAAGGAGGCTTAATGGTCTAAACCACCCCGTTAGACTATAGCCAGGGCCAAAGAGGGGTAAACAGGGTTACTAGAGGTCACTCTAGTCACAGGTGTTATATTCGGAAAGTTACATTGAGCTAACAAGGGTTAAAAACACTTTTAAGTCATTATGAGCTAAAAATAGAAGTCAACAGTGAATTAGGGTTTCAACAGTGATTTAGGGTTTTAGCATGATTTAGGGTTTTGGAAAGCTATAAAGGAAGGGTTAGCGACCTAATTCATCATTATGCATATTATGACTTGTCATTGAGGATAAGAGGCCCATCTCAGGAGAGATAGTTCAGTGAATTCCAGGAGGAAGACACCAGTTGGCTGATTTCGGTGTTGAAAGACACACCCTAGTCACCGGGAAGATCATCCAGGTCTTCCATCATTCTTCATTGATTCTGCAGTGCTCCCATATTTCGAGTATTATCTTTTAGTTGCTTATTTATATTTTGGCCAAGATCCTTTTGTCTTTTGATCTAGCTGAGTGTTGTTATTTTATTCAGCCGCAGTTGCTTATTTTCCGGCTAAGATCCTTTGTATGTTGATCTAGTCGAGTATTGTCAGTTATTCAGCCGCATTCAGCCATTTTGTCATCCATAGAGATATCATAATACAAACTTGCAATCCTTTGTCACGTTTATTATTTGTATGATCGTTTATATGCTGTAAACCTTTGATCCTACACACACATTAGCAGTGTTTCCCAGACTAGCCAAGTCAGGAACATTACACTCTCAATTCAGAAAGCTCGAGAAGAGAGTCAGGGAGGAACCATATAGACCAACCACCGAGAGATGCTCAGGAAAAATGCGAGAGGCATCGGGATTTAATTAGCTTTATGAGGTGCCACCTTCCATAATCCGCCATGATGTCAACACAAACCCTGTGATAATTCATATACGAGGGGAAAGGATAGAGGCGTTGAAACAAGGATTTGGAGAGTACCTTTTCTGGCTGATAACCGTCATGCCAAACTCTTTCAAAGGGTGGCGAAGAACTTGAACTGACGCCTTTTGAGCTCACCTTCCTCATCTGACCAATTCCTTTTGGACCCTCATTCGTTGCACCTAAATCCTCATCCCTGAGATGCACGAGAGCACCTGTGTGAGGAGTACCACCTCCCTTCCTCATGATGGAACGATTGTACTTCCCACAGGCTGCGCAATCTATCGTCTACATTTAAATACCATGTCCTCATGTCCCAAACCTTGTGCATGAGAGCATGTGATGTGATGGCTTGCCAAGCATTGCCCCCCATACAATGTGGGCCCCAGGTTGTTGAGTGAGGCTTAAATTCATGGAAAATGGGTTGAGAAATCACGTCCATTGACCTCCAAGTGACCTAGGGCCTTGCCAATGGCCTTATTTGCCATTTTATCTGCTTCTTCATTATTGATTTAGAAGATGTAGAAATAATTGATGAGAAGGAGAATTTGTGCAATTAGGTTTCTTAAGCTCGTGTTATGAGGAGAAGAGCATTATATCATTGTCCTTATTATTGTCTTCAAATTTTCCACTACAATCAGAGTTTGTATGTGCCTTTATTTTTCCAAGTGTATCCCTTGAAGAAGGGCATAATCCTCTGCTTTATTGTTTGTTTCCAAAACTCATTTATTATAAAAAAAATTTGAAATAATGAATTTTTAATCTATGTCTATGAGTAATTATTATAAAAAAAGAAAAAAATACTATTTAATCTATTGGCTTAAGGGTAAATTTAAATGTTTTATATTTAATATATAAAGTTATTTTTATTTTTATTTTAAATAAAAAGGTAGTACCTATTATATTATCAAAAAGTAGAATACAGTGTTCCCTGTTGCAGCCAGCTGTCCTTCCTGAGCAGGAAACCAAGACAGCTGGGATAGTCCATAACAAAACATGTGGGTTCCCTGCCCGAAGGAAACCAGGGCTATTAGGCTATATAGTTTTAAAGCATATGCCATAGCTAAACAGAAAAGTCACTAGACTATCTAACTGGACTAGACATCAGAAATAATTCTAACCAGGTGCCTCGTTCTTCTTCTGACGCCAGCCTGCTGGGAGTGAGTACTCCCTTGCGCACGTCGGGCATTGACGCTTTGGAGAGCATTTGGAATAGGTTGCTAAGATCATGTCCAGTCGTTGGTCCAACCGGGCGAGGCGAAATGCGTAGTCTTCCATCAGGTGCCTGAGCTCAAAGATGAGTGGGGGGTACCAAGAATCCGAGGCTGGAGGCTAGTTTTTTTCCTCACCAGCGTTGGGCAGTCCTGTGTTGGAGTCCCCCGGTGCGCTAGATGCCAACCCCGCAGTCTTCACTATTCCTGTAATGTCGTCAGGAGGAGCTTCCTCTTCCACAATGCAAGTTGGAAAGAGGTCCTCCACAGTGGCGTCGTTGAGGTCCCACTGGGCTTTTCCATGCAGGGGCTTTGTTGCTTCCACGCTGACGAGCGGGGGGAGGTGTAGTTGCGCCTCCTCCCAGCTAATTTATTCGACAATCGCCATTGGTGGCATCCCTGGCTTGTGTTTGCGTCTGGTGGTAGCCATTGCTAATGCTCTTTCAAAATTTCGGATGTGTTTACGCCTTGACTCAGCCCTGTACCATGCTGCCCCTCTGGGGGATTTCCCCCAGAGTCTGGGCATGGTTCGAGCTGCTGTCTGCTTGGCTGTATCCCTGCCTGTCTGCGACGGAGGTCAGAATTTGAAATTGAACCAAGTGAATACTGCAGAGGTCCAATTCCCTTTGCCTCTACTTAACCCCGCGATTGCATACCACTCTATCGTGCTTGCCAGGGCCATTAAGACCGGGTTGTTATTTCTCTGGATCCAGGTACATATCTCTCGTGCGAGAGGGCTCATCGACGTGAGGTCCCTGGTGTGGTTCATGTGCGAGTTAATGTTCGAGGGGCAGTTCACCGGTCGATGCCATAAATGGGCGTCCCGACGATCGTCCAAGTGTTTGCAGATTGGCGCGTGTCACCCCATCCGGGGGAAGGAGGTCCCTGTGGGCTAGGGCCTGGCACTTCATTAGGATGTCTGAGCTCTCTGGGCCCTGGTCCATCCAGCTTGAGTGATCATCTTCCCTTTCGACTGCTTCGTTGGCTAGGCAGTCTGCGACCCTGTTTGTCGTTCTCTTCACATGGGAAGGTACTATGCTGAGCGTGGATGTGAGGCGACTCTTAAAGTCCTCAAGTAGTCCTGAGAGATGCCAGCTTGGTGAGATCTTTGAGGGTGGACTTCCATTCAGGATTTTGGTGATTATGTGGATGATGATCTGTGAGTCTCCTTCTAGGAATATGTTGTGGTAGCCTTTGCCTATAGTAGCCTGCAGTCCATTCAGTAGGCCTGCAGTCCATTCAGTAGGCCTGTTAACTCTGCCACATTATTGGACGTTTCCCCAAGGAAGCCTGCTAAGAGTCCCAGGATTCGCCCTTCTGAGTCTCTGATCACTGCTCCCCATCCTGTTGTTCCTGGGTTGCCTTTGGCTGCTCCATCAAAGTTGATTTTGATGAAAGGGGCCCGAGGGGGGGACCAAGTGACAGGACTATTTTGGGCGGGTTTATTGGTTCGCGTGACTGAGTGATTGGCAGGGAGGGGCTGCCAATGTTGGAGGATGCGCTACTCTTCGGGGGTGCCATTGAGGTCCGCCTCTTCCCATGGTCTGCTCCGGATGGTCTCTTTGATTAGCGAACTAGTAGTCTCCCAGGTGCTCTCTGGTGGGGAGGCCTTTGAGTGGAAGATTCTCCTATTTATCTCCTTCCAGAGCTGCCAGAGGATAAATCCTAGTATGAGGCGCCAAATGTGATTGAGAAGCTCGCTTTTGAAGGATATTCTATCCCAGTGCTCTATTGTTCCATTGATGCTGTTATGTTGTTGCCCCGACTTGCGCATGATTTGCGCACTATGATCCCATACCTTCTGGGTGTAGTGGCAGCCATTGAAGAGGTGCTCTATGGTTTCTTCATGTTGCTGGTAGAGCACACAAAGGGAGGGTCCAATGAAGCCTCGTTTCCTAAGGTTGTCCCAAGTTAGGGCTCTGTTGTGCGCTACTAGCCAGAGAAAGGTGGAGACCTTAGGCCAGAGAGCAGAGTCCCAAATTTTGCTCCAGATGGGATGTTTATCTACACCTTGGTGGTGGTTGTGAATGGTGTAGGCTTCCTTTATTGTGAAGGTCCCATCAGTGGAGTATCCCCAGCGCAGGATGTCTGGTCTGTCTCTGACTTGAATTTTCCTTTGTTTGGCTAGTGTAGGCCAGCTTCCCAGGCTGAGATCTTCAGGGACTCCCAGGTCTAGGTGTGAAACCTTCCATTGATGCCAATGTTGGGGCTGCTCTTGAGACTTCCAAAGAGCCTTGAATTTGAGTGCGGCATGCGTGTCAATGGCTTCCTTTAGGGTGTCTAGGTCTTCAATGCCATTCAGTGGTTTAAATTGCTGCCAGGAGTCGTGCCAAAACAAGGCACTCTCTCCATCTCTGACCTCCCAGAAGGCGTGGTCCTGAACCAGGGTGCGATTTTGCCAAGCGGTGTTCCAGATGTTGGACCCTTGAATTATGGTGTTATGTCTGATGAGTTGATTGACTGGTGTTGAAGGGGCATATTTGTATCTCCAAATTCGTGCCCATGCCGTTGTAGGGGCTTTCAGCCAACGCCACCAGATTTTAGCTCCCATGACTTGATTGAGTTTTCCTGGGTCCCGTAGTCCTAGTCCCCCTTGACTTTTTGGCATGCATGTTTTGTCCCAGCTCACTAGGGCCCACTTTTTGTTTGGCTGGTGACCGTGCCAGAGGAAATTGCGCTGTAAGTTTCTTATGGCTTTTATGACATGTTTTGGAGCTTCTAGGACCGTGAAGAGATAAGTGGGGAGGGCCTGCAGAACCGACTTTAGGAGGACGAGCCGAGAAGATAAGTTGAGGGGCCTAAAGGTCCAATTGCTTAGTCGGTTGGAAATGGAGAGGATAAGGCTGTCCCAGGAGATGGATCTTGCAGCAACGCCCGTGAGGGGAATTCCTAGGTAGTTGGACGGAAGGGAGCTCCTTGGTATGCCTAGGAGTCTTGAGACGTGGGCTTGAACAGGGGCAGGGGTGTTAAAGAAATAGAGCTTGGACTTGTCAAGGTTAAGTGGCATGCTAGAAGCTTCCGTGAAGTCAGAGAGGATAGAGTTGAGGGTACATGCTTCCCATGCTGAGGGGGAGTTGAGTAGAAGCGTGTCATCTACGAACTGGCTATGGGAAAGGGCCAACTGAAGATTGTGGAGAGGTAGTCCTTTGAGGGAGCCATCTGAGAGTGCCGCTGTGATAGATCTGCTCAAGCCCTCCACCATGAGGACGAAAAGGAAGGGAGAGAGGGGATCCCCCTGTCGGATGCCCCGAGAAGGCGAGAAAGGTCTGGAAGGAACGCCATTGACCAAGATGGAAAAGAAGGTGGAGGAGACAAGGTTGAGGATCCACTTGATCCAATCCTGATCAAAGCCAAAGGAATCAAGGATGGCTTTGAGATATTTCCAACTAGCTCTATCAAAAGCTTTGGAGAGGTCCAGTTTTATTAACATACCTGGGGTTTTGGAGGTTTTGAGAGAGTGAATGACTTCATGCGCCAAAATGACGTTGTCCATGATTTGACGTCCTTCCACGTAGCCGGTCTGTTCTTTGGAGATGACGTGCGTCAGAATGGGTTTTAGTCTGTTGGCTATGACCTTCGTGATGATCTTGTAGATGACGTTGCAGAGGGCTATGGGTCTGAAGTGCTTGGGGTTGGTGACTCGCTCTTCTTTGGGAATGAGGGTGAGGAAGGTCGCGTTGAGAGCAGGCAGAACCACTCCCGAAGCTCTCGATTCCTCCACCACTTCCCATACATCTTTTTTTATCAGGTCCCAGCAATGATGAAAGAAATCAGTTGTAAAACCATCCGGTCCCAGGGCCTTGCCTGGGGGCATGTCTTTTACTGCCCGATCCACTTCCTCCTGAGTGATGGGCCTGGTGAGGGCGGCATTCTGCTCCATTGTTACTAGGGCCGGAATGTGCCTTGTGACTCTTTGGATGGCGGCTGTTCTATCCCTCTGGATTTCCATGAGAAGGTCCTGATAGAAGTTAATTAGTTCTGTTTCTATCTCAGAGTGATCTCGGATTGTGACGCCTTCCCCGTTTTCTAAGTGGGTGATCCTGTTGACATGTCATCGATGCATCACTGTCCTGTGAAAGAACTTGGTGTTTCGCTCCCCCTCCTTAAGCCATTGAACTCGAGATTTATGTTTCCATAGAACCTCCTCCTGTTTTCGTCTCTCTTCCAGTTGCCCTTGGAGTATCGCTTCCTCTTGCATTAGGTCATCAGTTCTGACCCCAGCGATGAAGGTTTTCTGAATTGCCTCAAGCTGACGTTCTATGTTTTGAATGATGTGGAAGATGTTTCCGAAGCAATTCTTATTCCATTGCTTCAGCAGCTGCTTGAAATTCTTGAGTCTCTGCTGAAATCTGTACATGCTCGAACCATGGTCTATTTCAGCTTGCGCCCACCAGTCCTTGGCTAGGTGTTGGAAGTCTGGGTGAAGGAGCCAAAAATTTTCAAAGCGGAAGGGTTTGAAGCTGGGTGTGGGTTCGATATTCATGCTAAGGACCAACGACCAATGATCTGAGCCAGCTCTCGGTAGGATGAGGCTCTCCAGCTGGGAGCCTGACTCCATTAATGCCTCTGAGACCAGGAAACGGTCCAATCGACAGGCTATGTGCTGGGCGCCCGATCTGCGATTCAACCAGGTGAAGGTGTCGTTACTGCTCTCTATGTCTACTAGTTTGAGATGATCAATCAGAGTTTTAAACTTACCGCTGTCTTGTTCCAGCCTTTTGGTGCCTCCTGTTTTTTCTTCTAGCGAGAGGATCATGTTGAACTCCCCTCCCAAAACCCAGTTGTGTGTGGATACCAAGGTTTTGATGAGTTCCAGCCTCTGCATGAGTCTGTCTTTTTCTTGCTGGCTGTGAGGGCCATAGACATTCGTAATGTCCCCCTCCTGATTCGAGCCAATGATCTTGAAGTGAGCCGTAATCGTGCCCACTGTTGAAAAAGGGTTGTGGATGCTAACACTTGCAGGGTTCCAGAGGATAGCCAGGCCTCCTGAGGCTCTTGCAGAATCGGTTGATATGAAGTTGCAGTCTCGCCAGATTCGCTGAAATATAGTTTTAGCTTCTGCCCCTGCGCATTTGGTCTCCTGTAGCAAGAGCATATCTGGATTCTCAACTTTTATACATTCTCGGAGGGCCCATTGTTTGGACCATCCATTGAGTCCTCTTATGTTCCAAGTGAGGATTTTCATCATTGGGTTGGTGTTGGGGTTTGGAGATAAACCTCCGAGATCTTTTGGATCTGTCCTGAATTTATCATGAGGTTGTCGGCTTCCCTAATCAGTTGCTGCACTGTTTTACGGCCTCTTCTTTTATTTTCTCAAAGGATCTTCTTGGAGCCGGAGTGAGAGTTTGTGGCTATACCCAATCGTGTTGTGGATCCTACGGAGGAATTAAGGAAAACTTTGTGCACCTTGCGCAGTTGTTCTTCAGGAAGGGTTTGCAGGTCTTTGCGGTTTAGGGCCTCTTCTATCTTTTCGAGATCAATGCCCGCCAGGTCACTTTCGGCCAACTGCATTGGAGTGTCTCCATCGCCCTCTCCCCGGTCCTCCATGTGTGCTTCCTTCCCTTGGGTGGGGGGGGTGGGAGTTGGTGTGGTTTCCTGTTCTTTCTGCAGATCTTTGTACGGGTCTTGGATTTCCTCTTCTTCTGGTAGGCGGTTCAGGATCTCAAAAGAGTTTCTTGTTGCAGTGTCTTGCTTTTGTCCTTGGTTTTGCCTTCTTGGTGGATTTCTTTTCCTTGGCGCCACCGTAGTGAATCCATCCTTTTGTGTTGGCTCGTCTGGCTTGGCAGTTGTCCTGGTGAGGGGGCAGTCCCTATAGAGGTGCCCATGCTCGTGGCATCTTCTGCAACGAAAGGGAATGTGCTCACAGTCTAGGGTTTGTTGCCAATCCTCGTCTTGGTATTCCAGAGTTACTAAACCTGGAAGTGATTTAGAGATGTTCATATATACGCAGATCCTGCTGTAGGAGGTGTATTTCCTTTGTCTGGTGGCCTCTGATGCTCTAACATACTGCTCGAGGGTGTTGCTGATTCCCATTAGGATCTCCTCCAGCCAGAAATCTTGAGGTAAGGAGTATAGGTGGATCCACACCGGGCCCATGGTGAAGTCTTCTTTGTCAGGGCTGAACCTTTCGGTCCAAAATCTTAAAAAGAGCCCAGCTGAGTTGAAGAAGTAAGGCCCATTTTCGAATATCCTGTCTTTGTCTTCTAGGTTGTACAGGATTATTGTGAAAAAGCCCTTGGAGCTGAGTTGAACTTCGTAATCTCCTTTGGGGTTCCACCAGTGCTTGATCCATTTATGCAGATCCCTCTCTGAGGACCAGACCCCTAAAAATTTCCCTATGAGAGTATGCTCTTTCATGAACTCTGTGTGTTCTCCTACCCTAGTGGAACTAATAATATATCTTGGTGCTTTTTCCAGTTGGGGTATGCATTTACCTGGTTCCCAGCCTCGATGTGGTTTCGCCTGGGAGGTTCCAGCTTCAGCTTCTGTGTCCATATCCTTGCTGAGGCCATGTTCTCTGGCCAGGAGCTGCTCGCGTATTTGTTGCGGCGGCTCAAAGGCTGGTCTCTTCACTTGGGTGCCTGATCGATCGTTGGCTACGATCTTGCTGTATGAGGGGGGCTGTCCCCCCCCCTCCGTTCCCATTGTGCTGCGTCAGAAGGGGAGGGTCTGGGTCGTGCTGCAGAGCTCGCGTCGCGCGGGGGTGCTGGTTGTGGGCGATTGCTGCCTGCGGCTGGAGGATTAGGGTTTCCTCAGTCCCCGATCTCCATCATTTCTCTCCCGGTTCAACTCTCTTGGTCCATATATAAAGTTATTTTATGTTCATGAAGGAAGTCAAATATTTTTGGTATCTTGGTATGTTGGATTGTAACATGAATCTAAATTACCATAAAGGAAAAACAAGAAATTGTAGCATGAATCTAAATTACCATAAAAGAAAAACAAGAAACTAATAGTAAAACATATATGGGGAAGGTAATTGCAACGCGTATATATTATTTTTCTTTGTATAAACAAAATGGATTTCTTCTAGTCATGAATTAGATATGTGTCATACCAGATTCGGCCGAATAATCTCTCAATTTGTTTAATAAGTAACTCAAGGTCGAAGGTTTGAAGCTCCGTAGCCAAGTAGTAACAAGTCGGTGACCGACTTTGCGTAGAAGTACTTTGGGCAGCTTGTTAACTAACCAAGCACTTTGACTTTCCCCTCGACTTTCATATTCGTTAGTCATTCTTGAGAGATTTCAGATTATTATATACGTAATTACACAATCGAAGAATTGAGAAAAGAAGAAGTGAATCCGATACGACTTGACAAGGTCAATCCTTCGCCAATGCTGCTATTATATATGTAATTATGCATTCATGAATTATATATGTAATTATGCGTTCATGAATTAGTAAAACATATATGCTACAAGTAAAAAAAAAATTCGTGTATGAAAGTATGAAAAAATATATTTGCATGTTTTTATAGGAAAATGAATATTTGTCTATTTTACTAATTGAGTATTATTCTTTGGTGTATGTTTCAAATGTTGTTTTGATTTTAATACGATATAATCTTTTTTTCTTCCAGCTTTCATTACATTGTTTTCATATTTTTACTTTTTATTTATGAAATTTTGATTTCATATTTTTGTCTTTGCTTTTTTGAAAATTTATAGATTGTTTGTATGGGTTCTTTACATTCTTAGAATAAAATAACTCGAATTCTTTATGCTTCTTACTTTTGTATGCTTCCACTGGATTCTATTAAAAAATTGGGAAAAAATTTAACAATGTTTTCAAAACTTTTGCATTCTTATATATATATATATATATATATATATATATATATATATATATATATATATATATATATATATNGTTTGTTTTATTTTGCTAATATCATTTTTCTTGTTTTATCTTTCTTATAATAATGAAATAATAACTTATACTTTCAACGCAATGACATATATTGGTCTAATTATAAAATAACAATGAAATAGTGATCTTTATTATTATTGAGTGGTTTTTTAATTAATTAAAAAACTTAATTAGTATGTAGGTGGAAAATATATTCACATGCAGATATGTTTTTTTATTTAACTTTTTACTTGTTTTATTTGGTTAACTAATTAACACTATGTGTTTTTGTTTTTTTTTGTTTTCTTTTCATGCGGAAAAAACAATCTCACTGCTATTCTATTAAGAATCAAGTGAAAATTTCAAAAATACATAGTATGTTTGCATTGCTCTTTGTCCCTATATTCCTCAAAACAGACTTAGAAAAAGTCCATATGTTCTTAAATATTCCTCAAAAATACATAGTATGTTTGCATTGCTCTTTGTCCCTATATTCCTCAAAACAGAGTTAGAAAAAGTCCATATGTTCTTAAATACAATCTTCGTCGCAATAAGAAACTAGTACAGTCAGAGTTTTTTCCTTCTAGTCCATTATGTACATTAGTACCATCAAAGCATAGTCAAGCCATAAATACTATGACCAAAAGTACAACATGAAACTTAAAACTTAGGGAAACTAAAACATAGGGAGTTTGTTTACATGAGCTAATGCTCCTTCGACCAGCTCCTCAATAAAAAACCACCCAGGAGTGCAATTCAAGGCTTGTTTGGAGAGTTGGTCAACAACAATGTTGAAGTTTCTGTGAACATGCATGAAGCTGATACTTTCAAATTTGTCTTGCATATTTCTGATCCTCTCTTGCCACAATATAGATATAAGCAATTAATTTTTGTTTCACCTTTTATCCAATCAATAGTGGATTTGGAGTCACCAACAACCATCAAATTGCTCAAAGAAAGCATTGAAGCTAGATGTAACAGTCCCCATAATCCTTGGATCTTCGCTTTCATATTACTCCCTTCTCCTCCAGCGAAACATGCTTGGTATATGTGGTCACTACTCAATTTAAGACATTACAATACCACACTTATTTTCTGTAGCTGCACCATCAGAGAATCCAATTGGCGAGTCATCAAAATAAATTGGACTAAGGATATAATCTAGACTATCAGGTTTTGTCTCATTGTGAAATTCCTGGATAGAAAGAAGATTTTGTTTTCCTATGGATGAATCTTGTCTAGCCCAATTCTCGAATAACCTCTTATTTTGGTATCTCCAAATACCCCAAATAACCATGAATGAAATATATATTAACTTTGGATATTTAATGAACCATTTAAGGATATTATCTTCCAATCCTTTTTATCCCCACTCATCATGAATCATCAATTGTGAAAGGACATCTTTCCAAATTAATTTAGAAACAACACAATGAGTAAAAAGATGATCAGTTGAGTCTTCTCCATTGAGACATAAGCTGCATACTGAAGGCTCAATGCCTCCTCTACGTTTATAATTGACTCTAGTAAAAATATTTTCCATCAGACATAACCAAATAAAACATATGATCTTACTCAGAACATTAACAAGCCAAATGGCTTTGTACCACCATCGGTTTTCACCCTTTAAGTTAGAGTATAAAATGGACTGGTAAGCCTACTTAACAGTGACAATGCCCAAACCCTAGCTCCATGACCATACTAGTTTGTCACAAGAGTCCTTTAAATAGATGCCATTAGTTCGAATAGAAAGGATAAAATTGTCCCATTCCAGAGCTAGCTCGCCTGAAAGGTTGAGTTGTTTAGAGTCTATCCAAACTGTCGAGGATGCCGAATTATTTGGAAGAACAGCTTGGGCTAATGAAAAAATATTCAAATTTTAAAGATGGGAAATAAGGGGAAGTGAAAGAAAACACCGATCATTCCCTCCAACAAAGGAATCCATACCTACAGAGATTTTTTTACCGCAACCCATAGTCCAAGCCGTCCACCACAGAATAATTGGCATAGTTTTCATAAGATTCCTCCAAATAACTGAGGCAATAGTTTGTTTTAAATCATTCCTTTTGATCCAAGATGGCACATCTATACCTTTCACGTATTTTTTCCTCAACACTTTACTCCACAGGCCGTCGCAAAAGAGCCCCCTCCAGCATGATTTTGTGGCCAAGGAAAGAGAAAACCACTTTAAATTATGTAAACCCCAACCTCCACTCTCCTTTGGTAGCGCAATCTTATGCCATTTGGATAAGTGAAAACCGGTTGTTTTCCTGGCACCCCTCCAGATAAAAATTGTAATTAATTGTTGTATTTTATGCATAATGGTCGCAGGGATCTTGACCAAACTGAGCCAATATATCTCACATTGATAGTGTGATAGTGGTTCCATCATTATACTTCTACGTCAAAGTGGTTGGATGGGGCAAGGACATGTGGTTGTAGCCACCTTCTAGTTGTAGCCAGAGAACATAGGGGGTTGTAGCCTCCTTCTAGTTATAGCCAGAGAATTAGGGAGTTGGAGATTCCCTCGGGTTGTAGCCTGAGAAACTAGGGGGTTGGACCCTCCTTCCAATTGTAGATGAAAAACAAAGGAAGTTGGTGCTTCCAATGAATGTAATTCTTAAAGGCATGTAAGAAAACGCATTATGTGGTTTTCTCCCGCTTTGGGTTTCCACATAAAACACTGGTGTACTGTGTATGTGTGTGATTGCTCATTTGTTCATTGTTTATTTACTCTGCAAATATTGGAAGATAATGTTGCATTGATATAACATTTGCATTTTATGGTGAAAAATGATTAAATTTCTCTATTACTGATTCACCCCCCTCTTAGTAATCCAACAATGACCTGTTGTTGAGACTTGAAACATTAGTGTCTATAATTCGGTGGAACATCCTTGGTATGAATCCAGTTGGTGAATGTTTTTTATTAAGATAAGTTCTCTCTGTCATGTGTTTCTCTATTTATATATTTATTTTCATTGTGTATTAATTATTGTCTCTGAGATTCATATGTTATAATATGCATGCTTGCTAGTTATTGTTGTGCATGGCATTATATTCATTTCTTTTATGTTGTAGCATGAATCTTGATTATTGCATGTGATGTTATCATGTTTTTTTCATGCTTCTTTATTAATTAATTTCTATCAAAATTCAAAATCAGTTTAGAAGTGAGTTTTGGAGTAGTGTGCCCGACCTATGGGTGGTTGGGTACATTACACTCATTATTGAATATCATGAAGATTCGTATTCCAAATTTTAGAGCATGACACCACAAGAGAGAGAAGACACTGATAAGAGCCCAAGCGCGATTGTTTTAGATGATGTAGATCCACTACAGCTTTGGGATCAAATTCTGGACATAAGCAAGAACAATTCAACACTATGATTCTATTTGAGTTTTTGTAACACATGTGATAGGGAGAATTTTTCACTATTTCAAATTTATGAAAATGTTAATGGTCTAAATCAAGGTTTAAATGGATAAATTTGCTTGCAATGAATTGTACTACTTTGAAAATTTGTATGTGTAGTACATAAATCATGCACGACGTTGTAGATTGTGAGTCAGAAACATAGAGTGTGGTATTGAAGTTTTGTTGTGTTCATTCACTAATAGATGTATGTAGCATCGATCGAAGGCACTGGAAATTGGATGCATTAACAACAAGACTCATGCTTTAGATTGGCATTAATCGTGAATTTTATACATATATGGTGTGGAATGTTTGGTAGAAAAATACATATACAAAATATTACCATGGATAAACGTGTTTGCTTTATGTACTTTGTCTTTAATGAGATGACATTTTATTAAGTTTTAGTTGGTTACATATATATTAGAAGTGAAAATTTTATATAATATTAAAAATATATATCATGTTAAATTTTTAATATTGTAATATTTTTCTAAATTTATGTTGAATATTATATAAATTTTAATATGAATACCATTTTTAATAAAATGTCGAGACTTAAAAATAATTATATTTACATTTTTTTTTAATTACAAATCACACTATAAATAAAAATAATCAAATTTATTCTTCTTAAAATAATAAAATTAAAATATAATTTCATAAAAAAAAAATAAAGTGTATTTTGTAATCCAATGTTTATAAAATGTGAAAAGTAGGTGAAAATAAATTAAAATGGTTAGAATTAATGTGTTTTTAATCACAGATTGACTTTTAATGGACATGATTTTATATGTTAATTCTTTTTCTTTTTCGTCACAATAAATGAAAGGTTTTGATTTCAAGCATTAACTTTCTTGCATGAAAAAACGTGTTCGTTCGTCATTAAAAAGGGTGATTAAAGTGATTAGCATAATAATGGAGGTTGTTGTTATTAATGTCCATTTTAGGTTTAGGTTTTTACTGTGCTTAGATTTTTTATTACACTCAAGTGGGGTGTGATTGGCCCACTTTAGGTTTAGGTTTTTATTGTGCTTAGGTTTTTTACTACGCTTGAGTGGAGCGTCGTTGGCTTCCCCTTCTTTACCAAGTGTTCATGGGGTGTGGGTGTGTGGAGCCCCAATATTCACGGGTGTGTGCAGTGCAATTTTTCATGGGTGAGTGGGATGTCGTCTACTTCTCGTTCTTTACCAAGTTTTCATGGAGTGTGTGGAGCATCGTCTCCTTACCAGGTAACATTTCATATATGTTGACCAACATCTGGTAACGTTTTAGAAGACGTTTAGGTAACACAATACATCTCTCAGGTATTGGAAAATATGGAGCCACGACATTTGTTTTAAGCGATAAGACAGCATATATTCTTCGGCTCCCATCCTCTATATAGTGAGTCAATGAGGCATTTGGATCTCTACTCTGCATGAGATGTGGTTTTTCCTTCTCTAATAGGAAGCATGGTATGAATCTTGGCCAGGAATACAGGAGGCATCGTGGAGCAGAAGCTATGTCATGGAGAAATAGGTAATTTTGCAATGTCTACTCTAGCGAATGTTTTTGAGCTTCGATCTATATTCTTTACATGGATAATGTTTCTCTTCATTGACCTAAAGCATGTTTTAGTCCAATCTTATGCAATTAATGGTACAAAATATCCCAGATCTAGGGTTAGGGTTTAGATAGATTTAGGATTTTATTTGCAATTGAGGCCATCAGGAAACTTCACGGGATGGAGCTTTCAGGAGAATATCGATGATGTGATTGCGCTAGAGAGTAGAAATGCATGCACGTTCCAAAAATCAATGATAAGAATGATTCTAACACCAACAATTTTCTTTTGTCTATAATTGTTTTGTAGAAGATCAATACCTCTTGCAAGTCAGAACTGTCGGCCCTATCTTCATGTGTTAAATGCAAAACCCAGAGAAAGAAATGTAGAAATAAATTCCTTCTTGTACCATGTTTCTAGTAGAACAATGCCAAGAAGTTCATGTTGGTTCACAGTCTTTGAAAGCAACAATGTCATCAAATTAATTAGTATAGGCTCAATTGATTTAATGTGCAGTCTTACTATTTAGGAATTTACTTTCATAAGAGGTTCAATTTATTTATGCACTCTTCCTATTTAGGGATTTGGGTTTTGCTTTCATTATTGCAATAATGAATAGTTGAAATGCTAAAATATAAGAGCAAAACTTTAGTATCTCTAATGGATAGTATGTTTCTCAAGTTCGGGATATGAATTGAGTGTTGTTGGCACACAATTTTATCAAATGTATAGCAATATTTATGATAATGTTCATCAATGTTTACGATAAATAATAGAGCTAACCAATTACCATGTTAATCTCAAGATTAGAAGTGATTGATCAACTATATGTGATACTAATGACTATCCATCTTGTAGATTAATTAAAACTATATGTCATGGTTTTAGGTTTTGATAATTTGTTACGATGTTACATGATCTCTCGACTCAGCAGAGAGGTGAAGCAGTGGGCATCATGGTGTACGAAGCAATATCAAGGCTTCAAGATCCCTTCCATGTTTGTTTAAGAGAAATCAATTACATGCACCAAAAAGTAGCAGAGTTGGAATCACAATTGACTTCCACATAAACAATGCTCGTTGGACTTAGTCTCAATATGATAATCTTTTAACCCTCATTACCGCAAGAGAGAGAGAAGACATTGATAAGAGCACAATCCCAATGGGGTCAAACTCCGGACATAAGCGAAAACAATTCAACACTATGATTCGATTTGAGTATTTGTAAAACATGTGATAGGGAGAATTTCTTCACTTGTTTTAAATTTATGAAAATGTTACTTGTCCAAATCAAGGTTTAAATCGATAAATTTGTTAGAAATGAATGGTACTACTTTGGAAACTTGTATGGGAAATACATAAATACTGCATGACATTGTAGATTGTGGGTCAAAAACTTAGAGTATGCATTGAAGCTTTGTTATTTTCATTCACTAATAGATGTAGGTAGCATCGATCTAAGCCACTAGCAATTGGGTGCATTAAAAACATATTACTGCTCTAGATTGGCATTAATCGTGAACTTTATAAATATATGGTGTGGAATGTTAGGTAGAAAAATATATATAAGGACTATGACATGGAATATATATATATATATATATATATATATATATATATATATATATACTTTATTTTTTTGGATTTGAATTTAAGGAAAAAACACATGTTTTTAGTCATTAAACCCATTCATGATATTAAATATAATATTATTTATATATTTAGTATACTTAAAAAAAATTAAAACTTAATATTTAAATATTATTTTTCTATAAATAATATTTAATATATGAAAAAGAAAATGTAAATAGAAAAAGTTTATAATTAAAGATGCAATTATCTCTGTCCCCTCTATTGGAATTCATGGTTTAATGAGCCTTTTAATAACAAATTCCAATTTTATGGTCTAAAATGAAAGATGTTGGCATATTCTTTATCTTACACTCAAATCAATGAATGAGATTTAATGTTCCTAACTTCTTTTCATTTTCATTTATGAATGTGTTTGTTTCCTTGTTTACTTTTTCGCATTTACTTAATATGATTAAAAACCACTACCCTACCTACCTATTGATTACCATGTTTAATAATTAATATATATAACCTAAAATATAATTATAGGGGAAAATCTATAGAGTCATCAAAAGACCCTGAATTGTACTGCCTGCACCCCACATTAGGCAAGGAGGAGGGACTAGACCCCACTGCCCCGCCTCACTCCCTCGTTGCTATCTTACCTCCAAAAGCCCCAAACCCTATGACACGTTCCAGTAATTAGCAGGGATTAATTATATGGATAGCGGTGACCAAGTTTTTATGGATGTGAAGCGTTTCCATGTTTGGCATTCCTTTCAGTAAATGCAGCTGTGGTTAAGCTGGATGCATGTTGGATGCCAGGTTCAATCTTCATCGAAACGATTAACAATATATAAGCATTTCAATCATTTCTCCTCAAGAGGGTTCTCTATCGTAGGATTCTATCAATTAACAGTAAGTGTTTCAATTAACAGGCAGGGTAAACAGTCTACGTTTAAAATCTTCATGCTTGGCGATAATACCTGGCCTTTGGCATTTTGGTAGCCTTTTTATTATGGAACACTCTAGCCTTTTTATTATGGACACGATTTTCCTTATTAAAATCCTAACTCTCGGCAATGCAGGTTCGGTTCTGTTCCGATCCGAGGTTTTCACAAATGATGAAATAGAAGTTTCGATGGATTTCAATAAGCAGAGAGTATGTGTCTAAGCTAAGGATAATTCTGTTTTGTTTCTCATGTTTTCAACATGGTGATCAATTCTCTATCCCATTAATTGCAGGCTTCAATTCTAGTTCCATTTTACCATTATTTTGTCTTAGATATTCTCTCTAAAGCTCTAAAAACCCTAATAATTTTATTTCAGCAATTTCCCCTAATTTCTTCAGCCTCGCAATGAGGGTTTGTTTCTTTTCCGATCTCAGCTTCCTATATCAATGATAATGCAATTTCTATGGATTTTCATCAGTAGAGGAGGTATCTTCACTACACCTAAAACCTTCCTTCCTTCAAAAAAATCATATCTCTCGTCCAATTCGTGTCAAAGGACACTGAGGTTGTTCTACCTTTCATTCCAACTACTACAGCCAAATTGTGCCTAAGCTATTAAACTGATCAAACTGGAAATTAGATTCCAGGTATGTATGGATCTCTTAGTATTATCCCTGCAGGATCATTTATTAACATATTGCTTTATTAATGATTTAATTGGGCGGGGCTTTCAGGTATTGGATGGGCGGCATCCCAGAATGTCATTATTAATTATCTTAGGTTCTAATGATGGTTGAACCAAATAACGTCCGACTTTTTTGTACTGATGCAATATCCAGATCCCCAATGGAATCGGCTTTGGCCCCGGAGCTTCTCAGTTGATTCTGTACTTGATTTATAGAAAGGGAGAAAGGGAAAACCTAAGGGAGAAGTAGCTCAAAACCTCTTACACACAGATATGAATTCTTATCAAAACATTGATCTCTCGCAAAATGTTCATTAATTAATAAAATATTGGGTCTCTCTCAATGGATTCATTTAGTAACAAATTTGTTATAGTGTAATGTCAGTTGGCTTATGGTTTACTTGTAAATCGATGACAGACTAATTTTCAATACATTCATGTAATGTCAAAAGATTATATAAACAAGCAGATGCAAGTGAATCACATTCCTACCTTGTTGTAATCCAAACTGAAACTATCAAATTCTGAAGGCCGATGAAAGTAGTGAATGTCCATGAGTTTTGAAGGTTGTAGCTTTGGTTTGCAATGGTAGCTGAAATGATCAGGTCAACTATAAATATAAAATCCAGTACCAAGTGATTGTATATTTTCATTGCATTTCTGGAGTGTAATCGGGCGAAAGCAGGCGCGGATTCTCAATCACCAAATTTGGTTCACAATTGGAAGGAATACACCTCGATCCTTATTTTTGGATGGAAATTCCCTCAGTTTCTTTTGTAATTGTTTACTATTTGTTTGTGAATGAAAAATGTAATAGTTGTTTGTTTGTCTTTCTACAATATCAATTTAGTGAACATTAGCCACCGTTATCTGGGATTAAACGAGTGTCCAATCGTTGTCCACATTCTCTCCACAATATCACTTTACGGAAATAAAATACTCTTTCATATGATAACGCAAATTTAGTTAGTTGGATTGTCCTTGCCAATTTAGTTAGTTGGATTGTCTTCATGGTTAACTTTTGCAATTCAAGGTTGAAAGTTTATGATGTGTGAAAAAATGTCAACCTCTCTCTATTTGTTTAGCTAAAAAAAAATTATACATCTCACCTTAGATTCCAAAAACAAGACGTTAAACTGACCTTATTGTGATTAAATTGACAACGATGAAATGAGTTCCTTTGCATATATTGAAATAAAATATATAAGTTAAGATATATGAGTTAAAATATATAGATTGTGATTATTAAGATTAGGGTTTATCAATGTAGTTATTATTAATATAAAGGGTGTTAGTTGTGTTAGTTATTAATAATAATAATAATAATAATTGTTAATATTATTAATAATATTTTATATTAATAATTTTATTATAATATATTAAATTCATAAATAAAATATTTATAATACTTTATTAATTAGTCATTATTATTCATAATTATATTTATTAAAAATATTATTATTACTTTATTGTTATTATACATAATATATTAATAACTATTATTATTAACTATATATTATTAGTAATTATTATTATGTCGACAATAATTTATTAATTTATTATTATTAATATACAAGAATGTTAATTGTGTTAATTATTATTAGTTAATAATAATAATAATAATAATAATAATTTTATATTAATAACCACATTAATATATAATAATACTTTATTAAATTCATAAATAAAGTATTAGTAATAGTTATATTCATAATATAGTAATCATATATTATATTCAATTGTTTTACTTAGGAATCATAATTATATTCATTAAAAATATTATTATTACTCTATTGTTATTATACATAATATAATAATAAGTATTAACAAATAATAATAATAATAATAATAATAATAATTAATTATATTATTAGTGATTATTATTATACTTAATTAGTTATATTATACTGAGTTACTTTAAGGATATGTATGTATGCATACCCTTTATACAATAATTATTAATTAATCATAATAATTAACCATGTTAACAATAATTTATTAATAATATATTAAGGTCAATTGTTATTAGGGTTACCGTTATAAGACTTCTCTTTATTTTAATGGTTTGGGAATATGATTTAAACCTTATGTGGAATTTATTATTTTCAATATATGGGCTTTAATGAAATTTTTCTATGTGTGGGAGACTTGCTTTGTTAATTCTCCCACCCATGAGAAATAAAATCAATGAAATATATATATATATATATATATATATATATATATATATATATATATATATATATATATATATATATATATATATATATATATATATATGATATATATCGATGTATAATGGTCATAGCTTGTATCATGGTACAATGCATACACTTATAACTTGTATAAAACAAGTTGATTTCCTTTAAATTTTCTTAGAACAAATATAAATCATCGTGTGTCACATATAAATCAAGTATATTTGTTATGAATGCCCTTAAAATAATATAACTCATCACTTGCAAAGTTCTAAATGTTTTTCTATCAATTTTTTGATGAAAAGTATAAATTATTAAATGATTTGCTATCAATGTCCTTAGAACCAATATAAATCAAGTAGATTTAATGTCAATGTCCTTAGAACAAGTATAATTCACCATCTACAAAGTTAAAGATGATTTGTTATCAATGTCATTAGAACAAGTATGATTATAAGTTTCCTTCTATGTACTACAAACAAAAAAATATGTTGCAACATGACGAACATAGTAATGTTGCAATGTGACACAATATGATGAACATATAATGTTGCAATGTGACACAATATTATGAACATATAATGTTGCACGAATATTTAATGTGTTGCAATGTTACGAACATGTTGCAATGTGACACAAATGTCGCAACACATAATGTGTTGCAATGTGACCGACATATAATGTTGCAATGTGACGCAAATATCATGTCGTCACAATGTGATGCAAATATCCTTTCATCACAATGTGACACAAATATCATCTCATCGCAATGTGATGATCATAGCATTGTCGTCACAATGTAACAAACATAACCTTGTTATCACATTATGACTAACATGGCCTCCTCATCATAATGTGATGCAAATATCATGTCATCGCAATGTGACGCAAATATCATGTCATTGTAATGAGATGACCATAGCCTTGTCATCGAAATGTGACAAACATAGCCTTGTCATTACATTGTGACGAACATGGCCTCCTCGTCACAATGTGATGAAAATATCATGTCATCGAAATGTGATGCAAATATCATGTCATCGCAATATGATGAAAATATCATGCCATCACAATGTGACACAAATATCATGTCGTTGCAATGCAACAACCATAGACTTCTCGTCACAATGCGATGAACATAACATCGACCCAATTAATGCATTAAGGTTATGTTCAACCTAGGCTATTTACTAAGGCTATGTTCGACCTAGGCTATTTAATAGGGATATGTATTAATACTTTATTAATGTATTAGTATGGTCATTAAGGTCCTAATAATGTATTACTAAAGTCAGTAAAGTCAATGTATTACTACTTTATTAATGTATTATTTAAATGTATTAGTCTATTAATACTTTAGCAATGTATTAATTAATAATGTATTAATAAATTAATACAATACGTTATTAAAGTATCAATTAATTAATAAGTTACATTATACATTAATGAAAATTAGTACTTTAATTTAGACATTACATTAATGTAATGATGCATTATTTATGTATTAATACTTTAGCAATGTATTAATTAATTAATACTTTAAAATGTACATTAATGTATTAATGCCATCCGTAGTGATGGTCATGTCTAGCCATGATCTTCTATAGAAAACAATTGTCTAACATGGTTAACCATTGTGAACCATGCTCAACCAAGGTCAACTAAAGTGAAGGTAACGCATAGTGAAGTTCTAGGGAAGTTAACAATGGTCATGGTCAACAAAATTTAACATTGGTCATGGTCAACCATAGTGAACCATGGCCATTGAAAATTAATGTATTAATACTTTAATTATGTATTATTAATGCATCATCCCAATTACTAACATAGTAATGTTGCAATGTGATGAACATAGTAGTATCACAATCTGAAAAACATAGTAACATCCCATTGTGTTGAACATAGCCTTGTCATTCCAATGTGACGAACATATCCCCACCATCACAATGTGATAAACATGCCTTATCATCGCACTGTGACAAATATATCCTTGTCATTTTAATGTCGTGAACATAGCCTTGTCGTTGTAATGTCATGCAACTATCTTATCCTCATAATGTGATACAAATATCATGTCATCACAATGTGATGAAAATAGCCTTGTTGTCACAATGTGTTGAACATAGCCTTGTCTTTTCAATGTGATGAACATAGTCTCGTTGTCGCAATGTGATGAACATAGCCTTATCATTGCACCATTGCAAATAAAACCTTATTATCACACTGTGAAGAACATAGCTCGATCATCGCACAGTGAATAACATAGCCTTATCATCACACTATGATGAAGATATCCTGCAATGTGATGAACATAGCCTCATTGTCCCAATGTGATGCAAACAACATGTCCTCGCAATGCGATGCAAATATCCTATCGTCACAATGTGATGAACATAGTCTTATTGTCGCTATGTGTAGAACATAGGCTTGTCATTTCTATGTTCTCAACATACCCTTATCATCACAATGTGATGAACATAGGCTTATTGTGGCTATGTGTAGAACATATCTTTGTCGTCGCAATGTGACGAACATAGCCTTGTAATCACAATTTGACGAACATGGCCTTTTCATATATATGTGATGAACATAGCCTTGTCATCACAATGTGATGAACATAGCCTCGTTATCGCAATGTGACACAAATTTCACGTCGTTGCAATGTGATGAAAATATCATGTTGTCACAATGGGATGCAAATATCCTATCTTTGCAATGTGAGTACCATAGCCTTGTCATCACAATGTGACAAACATAGCCTTGTCTTCACATTGTTATGAACATGGCCTCCTCGTTACAATGTGACTCAAATATCATGTCATCACAATGTGATGCAAATATCATGTCATCGCAATATGATGCAAATATCGTGTCATCGCAATGTTACGAAAATATCATGTCGTCACAATACGATGACCATAGCCTTGTCAACGTAATGTGACGAACATATCTTTTTTATCGCATTGTGACAAACATATCCCCCTCATCACAATGTGAATCAAATATCTTGTCGTCATAATATGACGTAGATATCATGTCATCGCAATGTCACGTAAATATCTTGTCATCGCAATGTGATGAAAATATCCTTGTGACGACAAGGCTATGACCTCATTTAATTTAGACAAGGTCATTATACATTTATGTAAATTAATACTTTAATTTAGACATTGAATTAATGCAATAATGCATTATTAATGTATTAATACTTTAATAATGTATTACTACTTTATTAATGTTTTAATGTATTAATACTTTAGCAATGTATTAATGTATTAATTAATTAATACATTATAGTATACATTAATGTATTAATGTCATCAGTAGTCATGATCATGGGGCCATGATCTTGTACATACAACAATTGTCAAACATGACTAACCATTGGCATCCATGCTCAACTAAGGTCAACCATAATGAAAGTCGTGCATATTGAAGTTCTAGGGAAGTTAACAATGGTCATGGTCAACCATAGTTAAAAATGACCATGGTTAACCAAATTTAACCATGGTCATGGCCAACCATAGTCAATCGTGATCATTTTCAATTAATGTATTAATACTTTAGTAATGTATTAATAATGCATTACTACTTTAATTATATATTTATTAAAATATTAATAGTTTAATAATGAATTTATTAACATACTATTACTTTATTAATGTATTAAAACTTTAATAATGTATCATACTTTAATAATACTTTATTAACACATTACTTTATTAGTGTATTAATACTTTAACATTGTATTAATATATTAATTAATTAACAAAGTGAATAATTAATGTATTAGTTCTTTACTATGTTGTACGAGTTTTGAAAATGTGGGAATGTCGGAAGGTGGATACGAGTGTCCAGAATGAGTAGAATTTTCCCTCAAATTTTCCCTCAAATTTTCCCAGTAATATATATTAAAAAAATATAAAAAAATATCTTAGATTACAATGATACTTTAGATTACAATGTATAGAGATATTGATACATTTTAGATCTTTTTTCAATAAAATTGAAGTTGAATGGAGGACAATGTTTATCCTATTGCAACAACTACAATATTAAAATTACTAATTTAATTAGTGCTAATAATTATATGAATATATTTAACACAATATCCATAAATATTCCATTAGAAATTGAGAAACAAAATTGAAATTACATATATACAATTTTAATATCTTTTTAAAATTAAACTTTACATATATAAACTTTAAACATCTTTGTAAATTTGAAGCATTATTCTTTTTTTATTGAAAAAAACAAAATAGTATTATTCTTCTCATATGAAAATACAATAAAAGTCAATGATATGGTTGGTGGATATCAACTACAGAGTGGAGCAAATGTTTTTCGTGGACATGCTTTCATGTTTAGTTTGGGCTTGAAGGAAAACATAAATGCATTAAAAGTTTTTCATATCCACAACTATAAAGTGAGTATTATTAAGTATTTTTACTTTACTAATTTTTGAAATAATATTTACCTATAGTTTATTCTTAGTTTTATAGTGATATTTTGAATAAATATAATGAAAATATTTGTAAGAAATTATGTATTTGTAATAAAGGAATAAATCTATTTACATTTTAATTTAATATAATTATAATTTAAATCTCTTCTCAGCTAATTGGAGATGTTCCCAACTAGGTCCCAAGCTCCCTGAACTTCGGGAGCTTGGGAACTAGATGTTGGAAATGCCAGGAGCTTTCTCGTGCTGCTCTTCGTGCAACTATGGTTCTTTAATATGTTATATTATATATTAATGTATTAAATAATTAATACATTACATTATTAATTTAACAAATAAAAAATAAGTTATATGTTAAGTTATACATTAATGTATTAATTAATTATTACATTGCATTATTAATGTGTGAACTAAATAATACCTTATATTATACATTAATGAAAAATTATACATTATATTAATGTAATAATGTGTTAATACTTTATTACAAGTTCAAAGAGGGTAGGGTATGTATACTTTACCAAAATAGGTGGGCGCAGGGTATCTCATACACCAATTTGGTGTCTGGCTTTGAGGTGACCTTAAAAATAGATTATTATTATTATTAAGGTATTATTTTATTGTGTACTAATACTTTATTATAATACAGTTTTACTGCATGGTTAACCATTGTAAACCATGATCATTTTCAATAAACATACCCTACCTCCTTCTAGATTTGAACTTGTGACCTCTTATAAGGAAACACATGTTCTTAACCATTAGGCCCACTCAGGTTGTAAAGTAATAATTATATATTGGAATAAAGTAATAATTAATTAACACATTAATAGTCATACCCAAGGTATGTTGGCCTTGAACTAGCAAAAACCACTTTATAAAAGTGGTTAATATACATCGATTGACACCATTAGGTTTGAAAGGTGAAAAATGGTGTTCATTTTCCTATATCAACCACTTTTATAAAGTGATTGTATTTTAAATTCTTAATTGTATTTTTGGAAACTTTAATATATGGATGCTTTATTAATGTATTTATTAATATTATTTTTAATACATGGATGTTTTATTAATCTATTAAATTAATAATACTTTAATACTTTATTAATTGTTTTCATAATTTATAAATATATTTATTATTTAATTAATTCTTTAATGAATAATGTAATAATGTATTATTATTATTAATGTATTTCTTCATTAATATAATAATGCAGTAGTTTAATGTTTTTTTATGTAATAATGTTTTTTTACTTATTTAATTTACTAATGTTTTAATTTATTTATACTTTAACTATCTTTTAATGTATAATGTAGTAATCCCCAGATGGGGTGCTTCCAAGCCAATGGCGTGATCACACCACGAGGAGGCCACTTGGATAGGGAGCTAGCCACCTCGTGTCTGATCAAATCTATCACCCCACTCCAGTCACCTCATGGGTTTAAAACTTTCGCCGCCACCCTCCACTCTTCATTTGAAACCAGCATACCACACGAATTGGAAGCTCTGCGGCATGGGAGTCTTCATGGCACCATACAGGACGCTTCCTCGATCACATCTGCTCCAGACTAGCTCTTCTAATCCTAAAGCCGAGCTTGGGCACTCTCATCCTCATTCACCCCCTTAGAGTTTGCAGGACTACACATCCCTTATTCACCTCTTCTTTAGGCTCGCCAACTTTCTCTGGTGCGACCTCCACTTGAACGTGAGCTTGTGCTTGTGCCTCCCCTCCCCAGAATTTTCTACCCTCAGTGTCTTCACTCCCAGGGTGTCTTTATCTCTCGTCATGCCCTGACTCAGAGGCAAGGAAAAATGAGGTGCCACTTGGTATGCGGTCAGGGGAAGGAATCCGCCCACCCAGACCCTCCTCCTGAAGCTGAATTCATTCTAGTCTTGGCTCATGTCGCTGTGCCTGCCCCCGCCCAACCATTCCGTGAGCACACCCTTGACCTCTCCCCTCTCTCGAACCCCTACACCTATAGGGTTCAGTGGTTTGATAACCTTGGCAACTCGTTGGGTTTCGCACCACCACCCCCCTCCCCCCCTCGACGACCTCCTCATCCTCCTTCCCCCTTTCGTCACCCCACCACCACCTCGGGTCCCACCTTCTCTCCTTCCTCCTCTTATGATTCTCCGTTGTCCACCCAACCTCACCCCTTTTGTGACAGGTGTGATGATCGGACAGCGATCATGGATACACTGAGTGACCTCAAAAAGGACCTGAGGGAGATCAAGTCGGTTATGCTCGACATTCAGAATAGGGACGTAGAACGTTGGAGCCGAGTGGACACCCGAAAAACATAGTATTCATAGTTTCAAAATATTTTTCAAAATAAGCCTTTGGTCCACCATTGTTATTTGATTATATGTTCACTTCTATTCCAAAGCCCAATCTGCATATTACATCCATTGTTGTTCTCATAAACAGAGCCTGCAATTAGAGAGAGAGAATTGTTCCTATCAAACATTAGTATTATTTTGCGCTATACGAGATGAACAAGGGAAAACAATACCTAAAATTCTAGGTGAAAACAATTATATGCAAAAAAGAAGAAATGAAATAAAAATTATAACTATTGCATGGGAAAATTGGTCCTGTCAATCACTAGTATTATTTTGCGCTATACGAGATGAACAAGGGAAAATAATACCTAAAATTCTACGTGAAAACAATTATATGAAAAAAAAAAAAATGAAATAACAATTATAACTATTGCATGCCTGCATATCTGGTGTCTGGTTTGTTCAATAAGCTTTGAGTAAAATTTTAGATAGTTTGAGTGCATTCTCGCAGAAAACAACACTGTTGAGGATATGATCCACCATTGTGGCAACCACGGGAGGATATTGGTCATGACTCCTCCACTTCATCCTGAAAAATAAAATCACCAACATCAAGGCTGCTACGAGAGGCAGAATTATAGTTATAGTTGCAGGATACTCCATGTTCCATTCCATCGGTTCTCTCAAGACGAAGACATGACAAAAATAAGATATGACTGATGTTATTGTTGTGGAGGAATTTATAGGAAATATCAATTTGTGAGTCGTTCAATAACGTGAATTACACTAAACATGTATATTACTCACAACTGGTACAGAGATGGACGACGTGTTCTCTCAATCAGGCAGGTATCGATAAAGCTAGCAACGCCACCCTCAATGGAAACGAACATTGTAAAAACTACAATTCAGTGGAATCGATGTTTTTTAGATGAATTTCAAAATATTTAAATCATTTGTGTTATGTTATCTCTCATGATTAGATGTAGGTTTTTTCATTATTGATAAATTTTATAGGTTTTTCATTAGTGATCAATTGTCTAGGTTTTTCATTTATTAAATATATTAACAAAGTTGATTAATAAAAAACGTTTTGTGATGCAGTCCCCCTACCTCAGCAGGGTTATGTCACCTCCCGGTCTTTGGATCGATCTTCTTCTGAGCTGAAATGGCTCTTCGGGCTCCTGCTGGAACCCTTTGAACGAATCCCCAGGTCCCTTTGTCCTCTGGCACAGGTCTTGAGAAAATCTACACGTGCGCCCCCTTTTCGATGCTCTTCTCTATTATGAACCAACACACACCTCGGCGTTGATTCCTTTCCAACTAGCCCCTTCTTATTTTGTGACCTCGGGCTATAACCCAAGGCGTAAACAACACACCTTTCGCATTTCGTGATGTGGAGGGGTTGACTCCTTGTCCCTCCAACTCTCGGTCGCCAAAACGCTGAAAAGGGCTTAACAGCTCTGGATCGTCCTTTAGCCTCCATCCACATGACCACCACTCTATGACCATGTGCTTAACATCAAAGCGCTACCGGCTTTCACGATTCGGGGAATCACGATGCAATCGTTCCTCCTGATCTCTATCTTTCGAAATGTCGAAACCCGAAAGGGTCTAACGGATCCTTAGCTCCTCCCTTAAGTCACTTTTCATACGACCGGTCCTTTGACCTGGTGCTATTCCTCCGAATGATTTTAGGGTTTCGTGATTTGGGGAATCACGATACAGTGTTCTCCTCCTTGCCTTATTAAATCCCGAAACCCGAATCTCAGTGATCTTGATCAATGGTCCATATCCTCCGCTTAGTCAACAACCAAGATTGAAGCTCGACTATCTTCTTTTCGGGATGTCTATGGAATCTTCACCTCCCAACTCCCGGTGACCAAACTCCCGGTAGCTTCCAGATATTTGCCACCTATCCTCCAAAATGGATGGTCCTGATGCTTTCGGGACTTGATAAGTCCTCTTCCTTCTGTTGTTACGAGGTTTAAACCTCGTGCACCTTTTCTGGATCTGACGGCTCACGACAAATCGACACTTCTCCCTAGATTTTTCTGTTGTCCGTTCTACCCTTCTGTGAGGCTTCCCAGGGATTAAACCCCTCTCACCTTCTTCCGGATCCGACAACTATCAGTCCTTTGCACAAGATATGACGATCTAGATCTCTTTCTCTTCCTTGTGAGCTTTCCTTCCTGCGTCTGGACGTACACTTCAACGACCCAGACCTCGCCTCTCCAACTGATCCAATGACAGTTGTGCTCTACGTTGAGCATGCCCTTCTTCCTTTCCCTTGGAATATTTATTGCTCCAAAAGGCCTCGGCCTTTGTCTCTGCTGCGAAGCATGTAACCTTGGCTACCACCTGTATTCTAAGAGGCGTTCCTCCTCCCGAGATTTATTTCTCTGAACCTCAAAGGTTCCTTCGATATCTGCAACCTCTTGCAGGATCCCTGCACACAAATGTGCTATCCGTCCTGAGATTTTCCTGCTCGAACCTCTAAGGGATTCGACCCTTGCCTTCTCCTTGAAGGGATGGAAGTTCCCTCTTCTGCAACTTCCTTCTCAAAAACGCTTTGCTGGGCCTACAGTGTGTTCAGTAACCCTGTGAGTGTCTTTCTGTGACACTTCTCTTATCTCAGAACTCGAAATAGTTCCTTCTGTGCACACTTGCACCAACTCAATGCCCTCCTAGCAGAGTTCTCCAGAATCCTTAGTGACTCTATCTTCTTACTGAACTCAAAATAGAGTTCTCCTAAATGCATCCTGTGCATTTGCTCAATGCCCTCTTGGCAGAGCTTCCACATAACACTTAGTGATTATGTTTTCTCTGTGCCTTCCTCTGCAGAGTCTTACCTTCAAGGTGTTCAACAACCTTGATGCTTTTCCCTGGGTCTAATACTTCCTCCGGTGCACCCTCTTCGCACGAATCTGTCCAAATTTCGCAGAATTCAGAAGTGCATTCTATGCACTAGCTTACAGAACCTGCAGTGTTCTATCATGAAACCTCTTGCATGAAGCCACAAAGAACCAGACCTGGAATCAAAGAACCCAATAGAAAACGAATTCTGTCTGTAACCCACAAATCCACATCTAACATACATCTACAACATATCATCAACACGTAAAGACATTCATTCATGAACTCACAAACACATGAACAACAACATGCAGGAAAAACTGCTCTGTTTGTATTAATATGAAATGTTTCTTTACAATGCGTTCGAGCTCAGACTGCAACAAAGTCTCGGCTCCCTCTCCTCTCTCTAACCTATTCTTTGTTATGCCTCCCCTTATTTACTGACTCATCCTATAGATACAAAGGATCTTTTTACAAAAGGGGCTCCTCAAGTGCTTCCCTCCATCCTCACCAACTCTCATTAATTACAATGAATTACATTGAATGGTTGTCTAGTCTGAATCAGATCTAGATCTCAGCCTTACAACCATTTAAGGAAACCTTTAACTAAAGCCTGCTCACATGCATGGCTTTTGGCTCTACCAGCCTTACAACATTTAATACAATTTTGAAATTTTGAAAAAACAAGAGGGTTTCACCTCTCTCCTCCATTGAATGCACGCTGAGTGGGTTGGTTGGCTGGTGTGTAGCTGGCTTGGAGATATGCTACTGCATCATACTCCTCTGCTATGAAAAATTCATGAGCTTCCCAACATCGTTGTTCAAATCCACGTGGTTCCCAAACAGTTCTTTGGAGCTGTCCATCCGCTCCATCGCTTTGTTGTTGCTGTTGCTTATGCTGCCCTGCTACTATGGCAGGTTCTCCTCTTCTCAGCTTCCCTTTGCTGACCTCTTCTGTTGATCATATCATCAGCCTTCTGATCTCCTCAATATCCTCATCTAGATGCTTCAGTGGCTGGCTCCCTTTATGTGGTCTCCTTGGCTACACTTCCTCCTTATCGGTGGGTAGATCATCACGATCCCCCATGTTGTTTTCCTCTTCTATGGAACTAGCTAGCCACTCTGCTGCAGACTCCTCTTCTGCAGTTTCATCACTGAGTCTCTTCTCAGCTTCCTCTTCTGATAGCTTGTCTGTCAGCTCTCCTACTGGCATATCTCCAGCTTCCTCCAGCTGCTCCTCAGACTGGAATTCTCCTTCATCCTCTGCTGCATGCCTCGACACTACAGTTGTCATCATCTGTTCGGCTCCCTGGCTGAAATTTATGAGCGATTCCTCGGAATGCTCCTCTGCTAACATCTGCATGACTGTCTGCTCATGGCAGTCATATACTGGCTCTAGATGGTTCAACCAATCCTCCAACATCTCCAACTCCATCTCCCATGGAGTGAGCATCTTATCTGCATGCTCATCTTCTTCTCTTGTTGTCATCTTTAGTGTTGCAGTTGTCTCCTCTTCAACTTCCCGGCTGAAAATTTTGAGCCATTCTTCTGAATGCTCATTTTCCTTTGCTTGCGTAACCTCTGATATCTACTCCATCTCTTTGACAATAACAACTAGATATCTATCCATTGTTTCTTCCTCTGCAACACAAACTCTCACCTCAATTGGGCTATGTGGCAGGAATATCTCAATTCCTCCAATGACCAGAAGACATTTTTGATCCTACTTCTCCATCAGCTCTTCTTGCTGATATGAACTCACCTCTGAGTTCATGAGACTTTCAGAAAGTCTCATATTCTCTCCCTTACCCACTTGGAAATATGGGATTTCTTCCCTACCCACCTGGCAGTCTATGAGATCCTCCAACGATCCCATCACATTGGCCATCTGACAATCTGAACTTTATTCATTGCCTTCCTGGCAGTTCACGAGATCTTCCATTGATCTCTTCTCCTCATCATCACTGAGATTTCTCCCAACTTCTGGTTCACACACATGAACCACTTCCTCTATGTCTCTGAGGCTTTCATCATAGCTCAACCATATTTTCAACAACCTTTGTTGTCTTTTGGCCAACAACTCCTTGACTGGCCATTTCACCTTCTTCCTCAGAGGCCATTCATACACCCAATGTGTCTTTGCACTCTGTTGCATTCGAAATGCAAGCTACTCCATCCTCGCTCTTATCTCGACAAGTTCTTTATCCATCTCATCTTTTCCCTTCTGTTGATGGTTCTTCTTTCCACCACGTCCATGGCCTTCAGTAGCCATCTTCTTGTTCCTGTCTGCCCTCCTGAAAAACTTGTTGTTGTCACTCTACAACCGTGAGTGCTTCCAGCCTCTTCTTACAGTCGACCTGACTGTCTATTTGTTGATGTGTCCTGCAACAATCTCTTCAATCCTCTTCATTTGAAATATACAGACGAAGTCCATCTCTGATACCACTTGATGCAGTCCCCCTACCTCAACAGGGTTCTGCGACCTCCCGGTCTCTGTATCGATCTTCTTCTAAGACGAAATAGCTCTTCGGGCTCCTGTTGGAACCCTTTGAATGAATCCCCAGGTCCCTTTGTCCTCTGGCACAGGTTTTGATAAAATCTACGCGTGCACCCCCTTTTCAGCGCTCTTCTCTGTTCTGAACCAACACACACCTCGACGTTGATTCCTTTCCAACTAGCCCCTTCTTATTTGGTGACCTCGGGCTATGACCCAAGATGTAAAAAATACACCTTTCGTGTTTCGCGATGTGGAGGGGTTGACTCCTTGTCCCTCAAACTCCTGGTCGCCGAAATGCCGAAAAGGGATTAACAGCTCTTGATCATCCCTTAGCCTCCATCCATGTGACCACCACTCTGTGACCATGCCCTTAACATCAAAGAGCTACCAGCTTTCATGATTCAGGGAATTGCGATGCAAGCATTCCTCCTGTTCTCTATCTTTCGAACTGTCGAAACCCGAAAGGGTCTAACAGCTCCTTAGCTCCTCCCTTAAGTCGCTTTTCATATGACCGGTCCTCTGACCTGGTGCTATTCCTTCGAATGATTTTGGGGTTTCGCAATTCAGGGAATCACGATACATTGTTCTCCTCCTTGCCTTATCAAATCCCAAAACCTGAATCTCAGTGATCTTGATCAACGGTCGAGATCCTCTGCTTAGTCAACAACCAATATTGAAGCCCGTATATCTTCTTTTTGGGATGTCTGCGGAGTCTTCACCTCCCAACTCCCGGTGACCAAACTCCCGGTAGCTTTCAGATCTCTGCCACCTGTCCTCCAAAATGGACAGTCCTGATGCTTTCGGGACTTGACGAGTCCTCTTCCTTCTGCTGTTACGAGGTCTAATCCTTGCGCACCTTTTCTGGATCTGACAGCTCATGGAAAATCGACACTTCTCCCTCGAAGTTTCTGTCGTCCGTTCTACCCTTCTGTGTGGCTTCCCAGGGATTAAACCCCTCGCACCTTCTTCTGTATCCGATGGCTATCAGTCCTTTGCACAAGATCTGATGGTCTAGATCTCTTTCTCTTCCTTGTGTGCTTTCCTGCATGCGTCTGGACATAGACTTCAATGACCCAGACCTCGCCTCTCCAGCTGATACAATGGCAATTGTGCTCTATGTTGAGCATGCCCTTCTTCCTTTCCCTTGGAATATTTATTGCTCCAAAAGGCCTTGGCATTTATCTCTGCCGTGAAGCCTGTAACCTTGGCTACCACCTGTATTCTAAGAGGCGTTCCTCCTCCTGAGATTTATTTCTCTGAACCTCAAAGGTTCATTCGATCTCTACAACCTCTTGCAGGATCCCTGCACACAACTGTGCTATCCGTCCTGATATTTTCTTGCTCAAACCTCTAAGGGATTCGACCCTTGCCTTCTCCTTGAAGGGATGGAAGTTCCCTCTTCTGCAACTTCCTTCTCAAGCACGCTTTGTTGGGCCTACAGGGTGTTCAGTAACTATGTGAGTGTCTTTCTGTGACACTTCTCTTATCTCAAAACTTGAAAGAGTTCCTTCTGTGCACACTTGCACCAACTCAATGCCCTCCTGGCAGAGTTCTCCATAATCCTCAGTGACTCTGTCTTCTTACTGAACTCAAAATAGAGTTCTCCTCAATGCATCCTGTGCATTTGCTCAATTCCCTCTTGGCAGAGCTTCCACAGAACCCTCAGAGATTCTGTTTTCTCTATGCCATCCTCTGCACAGTATTACCTTCAAGGTGTTCAACAACCTTGAGGCTTCTCCCTGGGTCTAATAATTCCTCTGGTGCTCCCTCTTGGCACAACTCTGTCCAAATTCCACAGAATTCCGAAGTGCATTCTATGCACTAGTTTACAGAACCCGCAGTGTTCTGTCATGCAACCTCTTGCATGAAGCCACAAAAAACCAGACCTAGAATCAAATAACCCAACAGACAACGACTTATGTATGTAACCCGCAAATGCACATCTAACATACATCTATAACATATCATCAACATGTAAATACATTCATTCATGAACTCACAAACACATGAACAACAACATGCAGGAAAAACTGCTCTGTTTGTATTAATTTGAAATGCATGTTTACAATGCGTTCGAGCTCGGACTATAACAGAGTCTCGGCTCCCTCTTCTCTCTCTAACCTATTCTTTGTTATGCCTCCCCTTCTCTACTGACTCATCCTACAGATACACAGGATGTTTTTACAAAAGGGTCTCCTTGAGCGCTTCCCTCCATCCTCACCAACTCTCATTAATTACAATGAATTACATTGAATGGATGTCTAGTCCGAATAATATCTAGATCTCAGTCTTACAACCATTTAAGGCAACCTTTAACTAATGCATGCTCACATGCATGGCTTTTGGCTCTACCAGCCTTACAACATTTAATACAATTTTGAAATTTTGAAAAAACGAGAGGGTTGGGCCTGTCTCCTCCATTGAATGCACACTGGGTGGGCTGGTTGGCTGGTGCGTAGCTGGCTTGGAGAGATGCTCTTGCATCATATTCCCTTGCTGTGAAAAAATCATGAGCTCTTTCTCATGAGATTCCCAGCATCGTTGTTGAAATCCACCTGGATCCCAAACAGTTCTTTGGAGTTTTCCATCCACTCCATTGCTTCGATGGTGCTGCTACTTATGATACCATGTTGCTATGGCAGGTTCTCCTCTACTCGACTTCCCTTTGCTGACCTCTTCTGCTGATCAGATCATCAGCCTTCTTATCTCCTCAATCTCCTTGTCCAGCTGCTGCAGTGGATGGCTCCCTTTATGCGGTCTCCTCGGCTACACTTTCTCCTTATCGGTGGGTAGATCATCATGATCACCCATGTTGTTTTCCTCTTCTGTGGCACTAGCTGGCCACTCTGTTGTAGACTCCTCTTGTGCAGTTTCATCACTAATTCTCTTCTCAGCTTCCTCTTTTGACAACTTTTCTGTCAGCTCTCATGTTGGCATATCTCCAGCTTCCTCCAGCTACTCCTCAGACTCTAATTCTCCTTCATCTTTTGTTACATGCCTCGGCACTGCAGTTATCATCATTTGTTCGGCTCCCTAGCTGAAATTTCTGAGCGATTCCTTGGAATGCTCCTCTGCTGACATCTGCATGATTGTATGCTCATGGAAGTCATCTACTGGCTCTGGATGGTTCAACCAATCCTTCAACATATCCAACTCCATCTCCCATGGAGTGAGCATCTTATCTGCATGCTCCTCTTCTTCTCTTGTTGTCAGCTTTAGTGTTGCAGTTGTCTCCTCTTCAACTTCCTGGATGAAAATTTTGAGCCATTCTTCTGAATGCTTCTTTTCCTTTGCTTGGGAAGCCTCTGATATCTACTCCATCTCTTTGACAATCACAACTGGTTTTCCTTCTGCTGTTTCTTCCTCTGCAACACATGATATCACCTTAAATAGGCTATGTGGCAGGAATATCTCAATTCCTTCAATGACCAGAAGACATTTCTTATCCTCCTTCTCCATCAGCTCTTCTTGCTGATATGAAATCACCTCTGAGTTCATGAGACTTTCAGACAGTCTCATCTTCTCTCCCTTTCCCACTTGGCAATATGGGATTTCTTCCCTGCCCACCTGGCAGTCTATGAGATCCTCCAACGATCCCATCACATTGCCCATCTGACAATCTGAACTTTCTTCATTGCCTTCCTGGAAGTTCATGAGATCTTCCAGTGATCTCTTCTCCTCATCATCACTGATATTTCTCCCAGCTTCCGGTTCACACACATGAACCACTTCATCTATGTCTCTGAGGCTTTCAGCATACCTCATCCATATTTTCAACATCCTTTGCTATCTTTTATCCAACATCTCCTTGACTGGCCATTTCACCTTCTTCCTCAGAGGCCATTCATACACCCAATGTTTCTTTGCACTCTGTTGCATTCGAAATGCAAGCTCCTCCATCCTCGCTCTTATCTCGGCGAGTTCTTTATCCATCTCATATTTTCCCTTCTACTGATGGTTCTTCTTTCCACCATGTCCATGGCCTTCAGTATCCATCTTCATGTTTCTTTCTGCCCTCCTGGAAAACTTGTTGTTGTCACTCTGCAACCGTGAGTGCTTCCAGCCTCTCCTTACAGTCAACCTGACTGTCTATTTGTTGTTGCGTCCCGCAACAATCTTTTCAATCCTCTTCATCTGAAATATATAGATGAATTCCTACTCTGATACCACTTGATGTAGTCCCCCTACCTCAGTAGGGTTCTGCGACCTCCCGATCTCTGGATCGATCTTCTTCTGAGCCGAAATGGCTCTTCGGGATCCTGCTAGAACCCTTTGAACGAATCCCCAGGTCCCTTTGTCCTATGGCACGGGTCTTGAGAAAATCTGCATGTGCGCCCCCTTTTCGGCGCTCTTCTCTGTTCTGAACCAACACACACCTCGGCGTTGATTCCTTTCCAACTAGCCCCTTCTTATTTGGTGACCTCGTGCTATGACCCAAGGTGTAAACAAGACACCTTTCATGTTTCACGATATGGAGGGGTTGACTCCTTGTCCCTCCAACTCCCGATCATCGAAACATCGAAAAGGGCTTAACAACTTTGGATTGTCCCTTAGCCTCCATCCACGTGACCACCACTCTGTGACCACACGCTTAACGTCAAAGCGCTACCGTCTTTCTCGATTCAGGCAATCACGATGCAAGCATTTCTCCTGTTCTCTGTCTTTCAAAATGCCAAAACCTGAAAGGGTCTAACGGCTCCTTAGCTCCTCCCTTAAGTCACTTTTCATTCGACCAGTCCTGTGACTTTGTGCTATTCATCCAAATGCTTTCAGGGTTTCACAATTTGGGGAATCGTGATACAGTGTTCTCCTCCTTGCCTTATCAAATCCCGAAACCCGAATCTTAGTGATCTTGATCAACGGTCTATATCCTCCGCTTAGTCAATGACCAAGATTGAAGCCCGACTATCTTCATTTCGGGATGTCTATGGAGACTTCACCTCCCAACTCTCAGTGACCGATCTCCCGGTAGCTTCCAGATCTCTTCCACCTGTCCTCCAAAATGGACTATCCTAATGCTTTCAGGACTTGACGAGTCCTCTTCCTTCTGCTATTACAAGGTTTAAACCTCGCGCACCTTTTCTGGATCTGACAGCTCATGGAAAATCGACACTTCTCCCTCAAAGTTTCTGTTGTCCATTCTACCCTTCTGTGTGGCGTCCCAGGGATTAAACCCCTCGTACCTTCTTCCAGATTCGACAGTTATCGGTCCTTTGCACAATATCTGACAGTCTAGATCTCTTTCTCTTCCTTGTGCGCTTTCCTACCTGCGTCTGGACGTACACTTCAATGACCCATACCTCGCCTCTCCAGTTGATCCAACAACAGTTGTGCTCTATGTTGAGCATGCCCTTCTTCCTTTCCCTTGGAAGATTTATTGCTCCAAAAGGCCTCAACCTTTGTCTCTACTGCGAAGCTTGTAACCTTGGCTACCACCTGTATTCTAAGAGGCGTTCCTCCTCCTGAGCTTTATTTTTCTGAACCTCAAAGGTTCCTTCGATCTCTGCAACCTCTTGTAGGATCCCTGCACACAACTGTGTTATCCATCCTGATCTTTTCCTGCTCGAATCTCTAAGGGATTTGACCCTTTCCTTCTCCTTGAAGGGATGGAAGTTCCCTCTTCTGCAACTTCCTTCTCAATCACGCTTTGCTGGGCCTATAGGGTGTTCAGTAACCCTGTGAGTGTCTTTCTATGACACTTCTCTTATCTCAAAACTCAAAAGAGTTCCTTCTATGCACACTTGCACCAACTCAATGCCCTCCTGGTATAGTTCTATAGAATCCTCATTGACTCTGTCTTCTTATTGAACTCAAAATAGAGTTATCCTCAATGCATCTTGTGCATTTGCTCAATGTCCTCTTGGCAGATCTGCCACAGAACCCTCAGTGATTCTATTTTTTCTGTGACTTCCTCTGCATAGTCTTACCTTCAAGGTGTTCAGCAACCTTGAGGCTTCTCCCTAGGTCTAATACTTCCTCTAGTGTTCCCTCTTGGCACGACTCTGTCCAAATTCCGCAGAATTCAGAAGTGCATTCTATGCACTGGCTTACAGAACCTGCAGTGTTATGTCATGCAACCTCTTGCATGAAGCCACAAAGAACCAGACCTGGAATCAAAGAACCCAACAGACAATGACTTATGCTTGTAACCCACAAATGCACATCTAACATACATCTACAACATATCATCAACATGTAAAGACATTCATTCATGAACTCACAAACACATGAACAACAACATGCAGGAAAAACTGCTATGTTTGTATTAATATGAAATGCCTCTTTACAGTATGTTCAATATCGAACTGCAATAGAGTCTCGACTCCCTCCCTTCTCTATTGACTCATCCTACAGATACAAAGGATATTTTTACAAAAGGGGCTCCTCGAGCGCTTCCCTCCATCCTCACCAACTCTCATTAATTACAATGAATTACATTGAATGGTTGTCTAGTCCGAATCAGATCTAAATCTCAACCTTACAACCATTTAAAGAAAACTTTAACTAAAGCCTACTCACATGCATGGATTTTGGCTCTACCAGCCTTACAACATTTAATACAATTTTCAAATTTTGAAAAAAAGAGAGGGTTGCGCCTCTCTCCTCCATTGAATGCACGCTCGGTGGGTTGGTTGGCTGGCACATAGTTGGCTTGGAGAGATGCTCCTGCATCATTTTGTAACTTTGGATGATTTAGGGTTAGGGTTATTCATATTATATTAATTAATAGAGTTAAGGTTAATGTAGTTAATATATTTAGGGTTAACATATTTAATGATTGATATTATTAACATATTAATTATAACTATATTAATAGCTATTAATATAGTTAACCACTCATAAATATATTAATTATCACTATATTAATAACTATTAATATAGTTAATGATTATTTTTTTTCCTCTAAAAAATTCGTAATTTTATCATCCAAAGAGAACCAAATTATATTTTACAGATGCATGAAGAACTCCCCAATCATGGGTAAAAGAGCAGATAAAAATACAACAATAACTGAGTAAAACCAACATATAAAAGATAGGCCAGTTTTGCACACCCAAGAGAGAACCTCAAAGTGTAGATCCACAGATCCACACTGGACTCCCAAAAGATGGACCTCAAAGATCTGACCCAGCCTCCAAAGAGTAGCAGAATACCCAACAATCATTGCACAAAACACTAGATCCCAAGTCCAGAGACCCAAAATCTATCCACCAAAGCTCGAAGGGAGGGAGCCATCGATAGGATGAATCCCCATTAGGTTTGAGAGGCATAGTACCTCCCATCACGACAATAACCAGAGTAACATCTATTCCAGGCCATTGAGCAAAACCACATCTAGGCCAAGGGTCGCGCGATACAAACAGAGCTCCAGATCATGTCCTAGATCGACGCAAGCAAGGCGGGGAGCCCATAGGGGTGGAGCCATCAACAAGGAAGCGAGTAGAGACTCGCCATCAAGGAAAGAGGTGGGGGGGGGAACAGAGCAGCCCACGGGGGCAGAACCACCAGTAGACCAGAGTGCAAAACCCCATCGAGGCCAAGGGCCACGTAAACGACGCACTAGATCCAGTCCTGAACCGTCGAAGGTATACACATTGTCATGGAGAGGGGCAGAGTCGAGCGTCTTCAAGAGGGGATGCGACTAGGAGAAACCCTAGTCGCTCCCAATATAGTTAATTATTGATATTATTAATAACTATTAATATAGTTAATGGTTATAGTTAACCCCTAATATCAATAATACAATATAATATTAATCACATTTTACTATAATAATTTAATATTAATAACACTAACCCTAACTCTATTAATCATTAATAATTATTATTAATAGGATTAGGGTTAGTGTTATTAATATTAAATTATTATAGTAAAAAGTGGTTAATATTATATTATATTATTAATATTAAGGGTTAACTATATAGTTGTTAATAATATCAATCCTTAATATATTAATAGTTATTAATATAGTGATAATTAATATGTTATTAATATCAATCATTAACTATACTAATAGATATTATATCTATTATGGTTACTAATAGTTATTAATATAGTGATAATTAAAATATTTATTGTTAATATAAATGAATACATGTTATTATCATTTAATAGTAATAATAACTATTAGTATTATAAATAACATTTTATTGATTGGTCTCATATAACTAATAGTCATTAATAATATTATTAATAATTTTGTATTAATACTTTAAAAATAATTTACATAATACATTAATAATTATCAATTATTAATAATATAATAATTATTAATAAGATTAGGGTTAGCTTTATTAATATTAAATTATTATAGTAAAAAGTGATTAATTTTATATTATATTATTAATATTAGGGGTTAATTGTATATAGTTATTAATACGATCAATCCTTAAGTATATTAATAGTTATTAATATAGTGATAATTAATATGTTAATAATATCAATCATTAACTAGTTATTAATATATTGATAATTAATATATTTATTGTTAATATAAATGAATACATGTTATTATCATAGTAATAATCACTACTAGTATTATTAATAATATTTTATTGAGTCATTAGTAATATTATTAATACTTTAAGAGCTATTTTAAGTAATACATTAATAATTATTAATTATTAATAATAATTATACTATAAGTTATTATTAATATACATAATTAACTATATTTTACAATGGGGTATTTAACATACATACTCTTTATACACTAATTATTAATCAATATTAATAATTAAAGATAGTCATCAATAATGTATTCATAATATATTAAAGTGAATGGTTATTAGGATTAAGGTTAGGGTTATTAGGGTTAGTGTTAGGGCCAAATTAGGGTTAGGGTTATTCCTATTAAAATTAGGAGTATGATTATTTGTATTAGTGTTAATTTTATAATAACAATAAAATGATTTGAATTCAATTTAAATAATCAATAACTTAATTTTAATCCATTAAATTGTAAATATATTTCATCTAGAAAAAACACTATAAATTTGTAAGTGTATTTAATCTTGAGAAAGATTGTAAATTTTATGAATTTCCTTAGAATAACATAACTCATCATTGTAAAGTTCTAGATGATTTTCTATCAATGTTCTTATAACAAGTATAAACTATTAAATGATTTGCTATAAATGTTATTAGAACAAGTATAAATCAAGTATATTTACTATCAATAGCCTTAGACACGTATAATTCATCATCCACAAAGCTCAAGATGATTTCCTATCGATATCTTTAGAACAAATAGAAATCATCATCTATAAAGTTAAACATGATTTGCTATCAATGTCCTTAGAAAAAGTATGATTCTGAGTTTCCTCCAATGTAATAAAAATTCTAACATGAGGAAAAAAACCAATGTGATGAACAGAACCAAATGTTCTAACATGAGGACCATAGTAATGTTGCAATGTGATGAACATAGTAGCATCACAATATTACAAACATAATAACGTCACAATATGACAAACATAGCCCCATTGTCGTAATATGATGAACATAGCCATATTCTCACAATGTGACAAACATGGTAGTGTCACATGACAAACATAGTAACATTGCAATGTGACGAAATTCTCTCTATCATCGTAATGTGGAAAATATAGCCCCATCGTCTCATCGTAATGAACAAAGCCATATTGTCGCAATGTTGCAAACATAGCCTCATCATCACAATATAATGAACATAGACTCATCATTGCAATGTTATGAAAACAACACCATCACAATGTGATGAACATTTCCCTATCATTGCAATGTGATGAGCATAACCCTATTGTTGCAGTGTGAAGAGCATAGTCATGTTGTCACAATGTGACAAACATAGTAGTGTCACATGACAAACAACGAAAGTAACATTGCAATTTGATGATCATTTCCCTAGGATCACAATATCATGAATATATCCCCATTGTCATATCGCAATGTCACAAACATATCCCCATTGTCATATTGTAGTGTGACGAGCATAGCCATATTGTCACAATGTGACGAGCATGGTAGTGTCACATGACAAACATAGTAACGTAGCAATGTGATGATCGTTTCCTTAGGATCACAATGTCATGAACATATCCCCATTGTCACATTGTGATGAAAATAACCATATGGTCGCAAGGTGGCGAACACGGCCTCATTTCCGCAATGTGATGAACATAACCTCATCATCGCAATATGATGAACGTAGAGATAATGTTGCATTGTGAGAAACATGATATCGTCACATTCTGACAAAAATACCAACAACAGAATTTGATGAACATAACCTGTCGTTGTAATTTTATGAGCATTATCCTATGTTCACAATGTGATGAACACGGGCATATTATCGCAATGTGACAAACTTAGCCTCGTCGTCCCAATGTGATGAACAATGTATCATCATCCCCATGTGATGAAAATATCTTGATTTCACAATGTGAGAAGCATTTTGAAATGTCGCAATGTGTCAATCATAACCCATTGTCGCAATGTGATGTATGCAACCCAATGTCTCATTACGACAAACATAGCCCAATATTGCAAAGAGATGACCTATTCCAATGCAAAAATGAGTTTGTAATGTGTTTATGATGTGTTTAATTCATTTTTTTATATGTTACATTAAATTCATTATATATATGATGCATTTATATTTATGTTGATTTTTTTATTACCTCTCATCGAACACACACACACACACACACACACACACACACACACACACACACACACACACACACACATATATATATATATATAGAGAGAGAGAGAGAGAGGTTTTAATTACCTCTCATCCAACATAAATTATATGTGTTTAATTCATTATATATGTGTTTATTTCCCAACGTCCCAATGTGACAAACAAAATCCCTTCTAAATAATTTGATGACCATAACCTTATGATGTCATGTGACGAACAAAAGCCGATGTCACAATGTGATGAAGAAAATCCAATGTCACGATGTGATGAACAAAACTTGATCATCATTGCAATATGCTAGTATCATAGTAAACTATGGTTAAACATAATCAATGTGGTCATTCATACTCATTTCCACAAGGTCAACGAAGGTCATCCATGGGCATGGTCAACCATAGTAAACCATAGACAATCATGGTCATGGTCAACCATACTAAACCATGGTGTAGGACAACCACAATTAACCATAGTCAACCTTTCCTTCCCAAAGTCAACCAAGGTCTACCAAAGTTAACTATTGTCATGGTCAACCATAGTCAACCATGGTCACTGTCAATTAATGTATTACTATATTAATACTTTAATAATGTATTACTACTTTGATAATGTATTTATTAATGTATTAATACTTTAATAATGTATTTATTAATGTATTACTAATTTTTTATTGTATTATTAATGTATTGCTTTATCACTCTATTAATACTTTTTTAATGTTTTAATGTATTCATATTTTAGTAATGTATTTATGTATAAATTAATTCAATCAATACATTATAGTATATATTAATGTATTAATTTTCTTCATAGTCATGATCATAAGAAACTATGATTTCTTGGTCAACCATAATTAACCATGGTCATTTTCAATAATTACTACATTAAGTTATTATTTTATCATCACTTTAATTTATACAACTTTAGTGGGCTTAGAGGTTTAGAACATGTGTTTCCTCCTTGGAGGTCAAAGGTTCAAATCCAAAGGGGATAGAGCATGTATATATTTCTATTCTTTAATAGTCAAATCCCTGCATGGAGGGAATCCCCACCAATTTGGTTGCATGGACCTTAAAAATGGATTATTATTATTATAATGATTACTTTAATAATATTTTAGTGTCAATGTGTTATTAATTTATTTATTTGTTATTAATATAAATTACTTTATTACCATATTAATACTTCAATAATGTATTTTATTACCATATTAATACTTCAATAATGTATTTAATGTTTGTACATAATTTTTTAAAATTTTGTCAGACATGTTTTAGAAAGTTTCGAGGGAATTGATGCAGCTGGGGATTTTCAAATTTCTTTCTACGGATTCTATTTGCTCCTATGGTAGACATATGCTACCCCAAAATTCAAATACAAACAAAAGGTAATAAAGAAAAATAGAGGAACAAAATATGTAAGGACTTAACAATTAATGCTATGGTTGGTGGCCCAAAATCGAAGTTTAGAATCTTCAAAATTTTGCTAGCGAAAAAAACAAATCACTTAAATAATTTATTTTAATAAATTAATGCATGAAAAGATATGAAACAAAATATATTATTCGCGTGTTAATTTATCATTGAAAATATGGAATATATGATAATGAATTGATTACATAAAATATTAACAAAAGGCCACTCAAAAGAAAAACGACTCTCAGATTGCTGTTGCGTTCCCAACTGCAAGCATGAATGGCTTATTGAGATTAAAACAAAGGTTTGCGAACATAAATAAATATTATTGACAAAGGTTTGCGAATATTATTGAGATTAAAACAAAGGTTTGCGAACATAAAAAATAAAAAATAATGAAATGACATGAAACGAAAGTGGGTAAAGTCGACGTGCGCCTTATTTTCTCGGGTGTACTTTTCGTGGGAAGCTTCCAATGGCTGCTACGCCTTCTCTATTACATCGTAGTCAACACGGCATCCTGCAATCCTTTGGTCGTCTCATGTAACTCTCGAAATTCTAATCCCAATATTCAATCCAAATTTTCAGAACTTCTAAAATTTCTAATCCATCTAATAAAAGTTTGTTTTTATTTTTATTTTTTAATAACCAAGAGCATAAGTTGTAGGTAGTGATTTATTGAATCATTTTGCAAATTTCAGGCTCTCATCAAATCAAAAGTTTAATATAATTGGTTGTTTAGATACTAAATCTAATTGAAGATAATTAAGCAATCAATTTTTTTTTAGGGATTTCTAATCCACTCCTCAATTGTGGTAGGGTCAATATATTTATGTGTAATGACTTGACTCCACAACCCCTTATAAGATTTTAGCCTCCATAAGACTTTGGTAAATTATGTATGTTCTTATGCTCCCGACCACGAATGTCTTTTGGTTTTGGTAAATTATGTATGTTATTATGCTCCCAACCACCAATGTATTTTGGTTTTGCAATAGCTTGTCATTTAACTAGGGGATATTTTCATTTTCCTTTTTCCTGGATCATAAAAACCTAAGCTAATCTTTCTTATTTTCCTTGGGGATAGAGGCCAAGGCTAGCTAGTAGGTTAGAATAGTCCCTAAAATTGATTTAATCAATGTAATTCCCCCACCTCTATATAGCCATGTATTGCACAAAAGGTAATGTAATTCTCCCACCCCTATATAGCCATATATTGCATAAAAGGTATCAACCATTTATATTCATTGATTCTATAGTCATTTGGCTTGATATAGAACCCCGCGTACTTAAAGCCTATTTGAGAATCAAATTGTTCGAAATTGAAGCCATAATAGGTCCCTCATCTAGTCATCTTCTACCCCATTGAAAGACATATAAGATTTATGTACATTGATCCTCATCTCTATGGTAATACAATATAGATATAGGATTCCCTTCAATTTAGAGGCATCTCTTCTTGAACCATCACAAAATAAAAGCACATCATCAACTAAAGAAAATGAGTCAAAAATAGTAATCTATTCAATTTTATACCTTTGATTGTCCTTGATGTACTTGCCTCCAAAAGTGCCCTACTAAGTCCATCCACAATAAGAAATTGAAGAGGTTATAAGGGGAATACTTGTGTGAGACCACTAGACGGTCTAAAGATGTTGGAAGTTGAACCATTGATCGAGAATACAAAAGATACTAAGGACAAGAAACTCATTATCCATTTTGCAAAGTGAACACAAAACCCAATATGTATTAGCATGAGTCTCAAAAACATCCAGCTTGCTTTATCATATGTACTTTGGATAAGTCTAGTTTCAACAAAATGGTTGTCAATTTCTTGGTTTTGATAGTATGGATACCTTTTTGAGTAACTTCTATAGCATCACGAATTTGTTTGTCATGAAGAAACTCAAACTGCTCACTGGAAATTGATTGAAAGAGAATCCTTTTAACCCTCAATATGATGATCATTGCAATGATTTTATAGATATAGTTGCATAAAGAGATGGGCCTAAATTTATAAAAATACATAGGGTTGTATTTCTTGGGGATTAATTCTATAAATTTAGAATTAAAAGTTGTTATTGTTGGGTATGTCTTATATTCATTGCATGACCAACCCCACCTGTTGTGTTGTATCGAGCATGCATTGGGGGTAGGGGGGTCACAAGGGAGGTGCCAGACCCCCCTTGTCCAAGGGGTTGCAAGGGGGGGCGGAGCCCCCCCCAAAAAAGGGGATTTTTAACATCCATTTTTTTAGTGGTTTTCAGCACACAACTTTTGCTGATGATTTTCTAATTCCAATTAAGGAATTAGGGTTGTGGACTAATCCATGTCAATGGATTAGCGGTATTGGATGTCGCGGGATTATATATATATATATATATATATATATATATATATAGTAAAGAACGAAGAAGTATGAAGAATAAGAATTTGGGGTATGGCTCTAAATAGGTTTTCGGTTTTCTCGGTTTGGGTTTCCAAGGTAAAATATTTGTGTGTGTGTGTGTGTGTGTGTGTGTGTGTGTGTGTGTGTGTGTGTGCGTCTTTTTTGTTTTTATTAATAATCCATTAGCATTAATTAATTGTACAAGATCAAAATCAACATTTGGTATAAAAGTAGTTATTGGCTTCAAGGGGACACCTTTGTGGTCAAGGGTTTGGCTCTAGTCTATGATAAACCTTGTTATGGTAGGAGCTCTATGGTATCGATTCTTGTGGTGAAAAGAAATGGTGAGTGGTTTAAAAATAGAGATCGAGAAATTTAATGGGGAAAGTTTTGATTTGTGGAAGCTCAAGATGAAAGATTCGTTGGTAGACAAAGATCAATGGGTCGTTGTGGATCCAGGTATTGCACCTACATGAACATCAACAGAAGACTGGGAAAAGTTGGATCAGAAGGCAAAGAGCATAATCCATTTGTGTCTCTCATATTTAGTATTATTGATTGTGTTAGGGGAAGCTACAACCAAGGCATTATGGAATAAGTTAGGGGCTTTGTATCATTGTAAGTCCCTGGTAAACAAATTGTTCTTATGGAAGAAGATATATAAGTTGAGGATGAAAGATGGGGACTTGGCGATAGATCATCTAAACACTTTCAATATTGTGGTAAGTCAGTTATTATCTGTTGATATTAATATCTCTAATGAAGATAAGTGTATCGGTTTATTGTGCTCTTTACTAGACTCGTGGGATAGTCTGGTTGTGGCCATAGATAGTAATGTAACTACTTTAAGTTTTGCTGATGTGGTTAATCATCCTTGTTGTAAGAGGACATGAGGAGGAAAAACGTGGAAATCCAAAGCACAAATGACTTATTTGCAAGAGGAGACTCCCAGGAAAGAAATAGATCTAATTCCTCAAGCGGGAGATCTAAATCTAAGGGAAGATCTAAATCTCTAGGAAAAATTGTAAAGGTATGTTGAAGATGTGGAAAAAAAGGGCATTAAAAGAAACAATGTAGATCCAAAAATGTTGAGACAGGGAAGGGATCTGATGATGCTCCTTCTACAAAAGCCAAAACCTTTGTGGACAAAGGAGGGTATGTGTACTTGGATTCTTCAAGAACACATGCAAATAATGAGGCATGGTTGGTCAAATTAGGTGCATCATTTCATTTGATTCCTCATAGGGAGTGGTTCTACGAATATGAAAGGTATAATGGAGGTGACGTTTTTCTAGGAGATGAATCGACAACAAAAATGATAGGACAAGGAAAGGTCAAGTTGAATCTCATGGATGATAGTATTAGAACACTCCTTGTTGTTCTACACATCCCAGAATTGGCCAGAAATTTGATTTATGTAAGTAAGATGGACAATGTAGGTGTATAAATAGTGCTTGAAAAGGGAACCAATAGGATGGTTCGAGGAGCAATGGTGTTGATGAATGGAGTTCAAGTTTGAACTTTGTATAAGCTATTGGGAAGAACTATTAGTGATGGGTGTAATAGTTCCATTGTTCTTGAGATTAGAGATGAAGAAGGAAACTCTCCTACAGTTTCTGGAAAAAAGACTATGATGTGGCATCAAAGACAAGGGAATATAGGAGAGAAGGGCCTTCGAGTACTACATGGTAAAGGTATGGTTGAAGGTAAAGGTATGGTTGAAGGTATGGCCAATTTTTCTCTAGATTTTGATTTCTATGAACATTACTTATATGGGAAGCAAAATCGTGTAATATTCTCCTTTGGTTCTACGAGGGAAGAGGGAATACTACAATTCGTGCACAATTATGTGTTTGGACCTGTGTCGATTCCATTATTGGGAAAATATGTGTACTATGTCTCATTTATAGACGAATTCTCGAGGAATACATGGATTTATTTCCTCGAGAAGAAAATTGAAGTCTTTGACAAATTCAAAGAGTTTAAGTCTCTTGTGGAGAATCAGATAGAGAAGAAAATTAAGGTGTTGAGGATGGATAATGGTGGAGAATTTTGTGGAAATGAGTTTGAATAATTTTGTAAGAAGTGTGGTATAGAAAGGAATAAGACTAATCCATACACACCTCAACATAATAGAGTTGTAAAAATGATGAACAAGACATTGATGGAAAAATCAAGGAGCATTCTCAGTGGTGTTGGGTTAGGAATGGTGTTATAGGCAGAGGTAGTGGGTAATGCATGTTACATGTTCAATTGATCACCCTCATCGGTGTTGGATGACAAGACTCCACACAAGGTATGGACTGGTAAGAAACCCTCTCTTACACATCTCAAAGTATTTGGTTGTGATGCCTATGTCCACATTCCAAAGGAAAACATGAGTAAGCTGGATAAAAAGGTTGAAAATTGTATCTTCATTGGTTATAAAGATGGTCTAAAAGGTTATAATATTTGGAACCCATAAACTAAGAAGGTAATGAAATATAGTCAAGTTGTGGTATTTAGAGAAATCAAATATGTTTTCAAATAGGAATTCCTACCAATGGAGGAATAACTAGAGAAAATAAAGTATGAATTTAAGGATAATGAATTAGACTATACAAAAGAATAGGAATCGGAAGAAGAAGAGCCTCACACTCCAGTATTGAGGATATCGGTTTGGGAAAGAAGGAAACTGGAAAGGTATACTCCACCTAATTTTCATTCAAATTTTTCTTTGTTTATTACTGATGATGATCCTAGAACTGTTAGGGAGGTAGTGGATTTAGAATATGGAAAACTCTGGAAAAAGGCCATTGTGGAAGAAATGGCAGTGTTGGACACGTATGAGGCTTGGGATCTAGCAGAGTTTCCAACTAGAATAAATCCTATTGGAAAAAAATGGGTGTTTAAGAATAAGTTGAATGTTGAAGGAAAAGTGGAGAAATACAAAGATCGGTTAGTAGCAAAAGGTTATTCCTAGGTAGAGGGAATTGACTTTGGTGAAATTTTATCATGTTACCAAGTTAAATTCTATTATATTTATTTTATTTGTTGTTTTTACTTTTTATTTTGAAGTAGAATAGATGGGTGTGAATACAACATTCCTACATGAGGATTTGGAAGAAGAAATCTACATGAAGCATCCAGAAGGATTTGTAGTGAAGGGAAAGAAAGATCTAGTATGTAGGCTGAAAAAGTCTATGTATGGGTTAAAAAAATCACCAAGGATGTGGTATAAAAAATTTGATACTTATATATTGGGACTTGGATTCACAAGGACCAAACATGATCACTGTGTGTATTTCAAATTAATCGGTGACCGTCTCATTTATTTGGTATTGTATGTGGATGATATGTTGTTGATAGAAAATGACAAGGAGATTTAAATACAAGATGTGAAAACTCAGTTGTCCTCTAAATTTGATATGAAGGATATTGGTGCTACAAATTTCATTTTGGGCATGGAAATTAAAATATATCAAGAAAATAGGAACTCTGGTTAAATCTAAGGAAATATGTTGAGACAATATTACATAAGTTTAATATGAAGGAATGTAAAATTGTTTAGGGTTCCTATTCTTGTAGGTGTAAAGTTATATGTATATCAATGTCCTAAGACACGAGAAGACGAAGAGGACATGTCGTGTGTTTCATATGCCAGTGTAGTTTGTAGTTTGATGTGTGCAATGGTTTGTACTAGACCGTACATTGCACATGTAGCGGGAGTTTTGAGTAGGTATATGTCAAAACTAGGGAAGAAGCATTGGGCGATAGTAAAGAGGGTTTTCAGTTATTTGTGTGGAACTACTACTTGTGGTTGTGCTACCAAGGAAGACTAAGATTGGACAAAGTGTTGGACATACATGGGTTTGTTGATGCAGACTAGGCTAGAGATCTGGATCACATAAGATCTACAAGTGGGTGTGTTTAACCTATTTGGAGGAGAAATCAGTTAGATGATAAAAATATAGGTTGTAGTGGCACTCTCAACTACAAAAGTTGAATACATGGTAGCCACTCATGCAAGAAAGGAAGAAATATGGTTATAGAGATTATCTTTAGGTATTAGGTTGGAACAATAAGTTATAAGTATATATTGTGATAGTCAAAGTGAAATATTCTTGCCGAAGAACCCAAATTATCATTCAAAGACAAAGAACATTGATATTTAGTATCACTTTGTGAGACACATGGTTGAAGACAAGATAGTGTTGTTGATGAAGGTGGACACTTTGAATAATGTTGTAGATCCATTGATAAAGTCTATGAGCACTGCAAAGTTCTCCTGGTGTAGAGAGACAATGGGAATTGTTCCCTTGGATTGTTGACTATGTAATCATGTGACCCCCTATATGCAAATAAAACAAGTGGGAGATTGTTAGGTATGTGTTATATTCTTTATACGACCAACCAATGTGTGTTATATTATTTTTTGGCAGTTTTTGTGTTTGTTTTTTAGCAGTTTTCAACACACATTTTTCGATGATGGTTTTCTAATTTTGGTTAAGGAATTAGGGTTGTAGACTAATATGGATCAATGTATTAGGGGTTTTGGATGTCGTGGGATCCTATATATATTGTATTGTAAACAATGAATAAGGATTATGAATATAAATTATAGGTGCAACTCTAAATAGGTTATTGGTGTTCCTGGTTTAGGCTTCTAGGATAAAAATCTTTGTGTAATGTGTGTATGTGTGTGTGCCATTGTATTTTTTATATTTATATTAATAATCCATTATGATCCAGGAGGATATCGGTGGCCACCCACCTATTCCAACTGGCTCAAAACAGTTTCCTGGCAATTTACTATTTTTAGCAGTTTTTCGGTTCCCAAACAATCGAGGCCATTTTGAGGGCCTAAACGACTTTTTTTCACAATAGGGAACCTCAATGGCAACCAAAGGATCTAATTTAGTACCCAAAATGAATCTCATCATCGGTTCCTTTCCAATGAGATATCGTGCGCCCTAAACGAATATCGTATGCAAAAGTATGTACTGGCCAGCCCCAACCACGCTCACTGAGCTTCATAGCTTCTTAGGCCTTGCCAATTTATATCATAGGTTCATGTTGGGATTCTCCCATATTGCATGGGCCCTCAAACAAGTAACCATGAGTGGTGGTAAGGAAAAATATTTGTGGGGCCTATCCCAAGAACAAGTGTCCATTGATCTGAAGTAGCGCTTGTGCTCAGCCCTTGTTCTTTCATTACATGACCTGCAAAATCCCTTTGAAATCGAGGCAGATGCTTGATAATATGTTGTGGATGAAATCCTCACTCAGCACGACCACCCCATGGCCTATCATAGTGAGACATTATCATATTTTTTTCATAAGTACCCTACTTACGACAAATAAGTGTACTCCATTGTGCAAGCCTGTCGCCAATGGAAGCATTACATTCTCAAGAAGGAGATAGAAATACACAGTGATAATAAGTCATTGAAGTTCATGCAGACACAAGGTAAATTGCAGAATCACCACCATCATAAGTGTTCCACATACTTGCAGCAGTTCCAACTCAACATCAAGTATAAAATAGGAAGTACCAACCGAGTCATTGATTTCCTCAGTCGACCTCCAGTTGAAACACTCACCATGGTGCTAGAATATTGCGGCCACAAGACCTTTGGATGGCCCCACTTCTATGAGACAGATATTGACTTCGCCAACACCTACTAGATGTTGGATGCAAACACAACTGTCACTAATTTCCATCTTCAAGATGGGTTGTTGTTCCATCTGGGTCATCTCTATGTTCCATTAAGCGAGTGAGCGAAGTTGATTTAGGAATCCCACTATAGTCAGGTGGTAGGAAACTTCGACATGGAAAAGACAGTGTAAATGCTACAACGACACTTCTACTATCTGAAACTTCGACAAGATGTCAGCAAGTATATTTGGTCCTTCACTTCCTGCGATATTTCCAAATAGTCCATTAAGAAACAGGGCATGTACAACCCTATGCCTACTCCTGACAGGCCCTAGGAATCCATCTCAATGGACTACATGTCAGGCCTTCCATCCACCAAGCATGGAAATGACTATGTTTTTGTGGTTGTGGATCACTTTTCCAATATGGTGATTATGTCCGCCTGCAAGAAGAGCATCACAACAGAGGCCACTTATAAGCTCTTCTTTGAATGAGTGTGGGTACATTTTGGTATCCCACAAACCGTTATCTCATATCAGTACATTCATTTCCTCAACACATTTTGACCGGGTCCCTAGTCACTATTGGACACCAAGCTGACCAAATCCATTACCTTCCACCCCCGGACGAATGGAAAAACCGAGGACTTCAACCAAATGATCGTGCATATCCTGCACATGTACAATTCTAAGAACCCCCGCACATGGGATGAGAGTCTTCCCTATGTTCATCACAACTACAACATATCCATACATAGCTCAATCGACCACAACTCCTTTCAGGTGGGGTTGGGATTTCAACCATTGGGTCCCATGGATGTTGCACTGCCACTTGCATCCACCCAGGCAGACTCATCCCATGATCGACTGAAGATAACAAAGTCACCTGATTCATTGAGAATATCTAACACATCTTCCAACATGTTCAGTATATTTTAAATAAGTCCAATGCCAAGTACAAGTAGTGCCATGATTAACATCGGGTACAACACAAGTTTTGGGTGGGAGACAAAGTTTGGTTGCACTTGTATAAAGAACGCCTTACAGGGCCTCATCGGAAGCTTCTTCCACTCCGTTATGAACCTTACACCATCACAAAGGTTGTGGGTGACAATTATTTTGAGCTCAACATTTCCCCCTTCCTTGGCTTGCACCTAGTGTTCAATGTGGACCTCCTTCAGCCATATTTTCCACCATTATTGGACACCTCGGAGATAGCAGAACAGTTGACACCAACAGAGATCAACCTTGAATACATGGAACATGCATCCACTGATCATATCATGGAAATACAGGTCAATGGCACTCACCAGCAAAGGAGCCAACTTTATCGGGTTGTCAAAGCAGGGCAACTCCTGCACCAAGGCAAGTGACTCACTCGGGGCCAAATTCAATAGGAATTTCCTCATCTGATGGGGGGACTCAAAGAAATGGATGTCATTGCTTCCTAAGGGGGTAGGATTGATCCAGGAGGATATTGGTGGCCACCCACCTATTCCAACTGGATCAAAACAGTTTTATGGAAATTTACTATTTTTAGTAGTTTTTTGGTTCCCAAACTTCTAGGGCCATTTTGATGGCCTAAACAATGTTTTTTCACGATCGAGTACCTTGATGACATGTTAAGGCTCTGATTTATCCCCCAAAATGAATATCCTCATCGATACATTTCCAACGAGCTATCGTGTTCCCTAAACATAGATCGTATGCAAAAGTTACGACCCCGGGAAGTTGATGTACTAACTTACCCCAACGGGGCCCACATGACTTTTGGTGCTTCATCTCCTAGGGTTAGATTTTTGGATGTCTAGGGTTTTGGAATTCACGTTTATTGTAAAAATACCTTGAGAGCCTCATTGTACTAGTCATCTTCTTGTGAATGAGCGTAGCCGTCACATCTCTTCTTAGAGTTAAGTTGCCACCATTCTAGCAAGCTTGTTTCAGTCTACATTTTACAGTTTCAGCATATTTCTTATTTAATAAAAGTCCAGTTTTATTGTATCGCTATTGTTATTCATTGTGTCTATGTGTTAATATTATAAATATGTGTTTTCATTTCATTCTACTCATAAATCCGGATCACATTAGCAATAATTAATTGTACAAGGTTAAAATCTATAGCTAGCTCCTTCCAAAATGTCCTCAACTACTTCACTACCCTTGGGATATCATCCTCTATCAACCCATAATATCCCAGAAAAAAATCAATTGTCCACCCATTAGGGCCTAGAATATTCTCTTTCCTTAAACTATGTAGATCCACTTGAAGTTATTATTTAGAGATCACTTCCATAAGCTTCCCATTATCTTCCTTAGCTACAAAGACGGGAAATAAAGGTTATTTTGACCACCTCCATAATAAGGTCCCTCTCATCCTCTTTGTAGATATTTACTGAGTGTTTTACTCCAAGCATAGTTATGTCCTTAAAACTATTGACAACCATTTGTTGATTTTTTTGTAGCTTCGGGAGGTATTCCCACTAGAGGCCAAGGTGTCAGGCATGTGGGAATTTTCGTTGGCATCAGTTTTGACTTTCATTTTAGTTAAATTTTCCTAGAAATGAGGCTAGGGCTTCATGGGAAAGTTGATGGGATTTGTCGGTTTCTGTGGGGGTATCACACCCACAAAGAGTATTAAAATATTATAATTATTAATTGATTTTAGGAAGGGCTCCTAACTCACTCATTGGATTCCTATATAAAGGAGAGATGTCATTGTGACATTACATCATCATTATGGAATAATGGAGTTGGCATAAGTGAGTTTGCACTTGTGTCAAGGAGGATTGGTGATATCAGTTAGGAAATTCTGCAAGGTGGCAAATCTGGCCTAGGATAAAGAAGGTGGTAGAGAGCGAAGTGTACAGAGGTGATTGTACCAATTTTATGTATTCATACGTAGTTTGTAGACGAGTGAAGCGCGTATATACATGGTTTGTAGATAGGCGAAGCGCATATTTACATGGGTTGCAGAAGGAAAAATCATGTATAGGGTATACGTGGTTTGCAGAAGAGAAAATCGTGTATGTCTACAGGTTGCCAGTAAGGTGAATCATGTATATGGTTTCCTAGGTAGGTAAAAATACGTACAAGCTGACAGGTGATGTTAGCAGGCCGTATCGGTGATCTACAATAGATTCTTGGGTAGAGGATATTTCCATATATTGTTGAGGTTTGGTTTTCTTGTTTGTATATTGGAGGACAAAGTTGTCCTCTGATTTGGTGATTTTGAGAGGACTAGTTTTGTCCTCAGATTTGGTGACTTTGAGAGGACTGGTTTTGGTCCTAATATTTGGAGAATTGGATAAAGTTATTGAACAGATATATTGTCTCTTTTGTTTTGATGATCATCTATGATCTTGTTGTTTTCGCTGCATATGCTTTTCAGCCAATAATTTCAATGTAAAATTGTTCGGTGACAATTAGATCACTAGGATGCAATTTTCATATATGAAATAAGTCACATAGAGTTGCATGTTAAAATTTACATGGTATCAGATCTTGGGATTTGAAGAGAAGGGGATCATCTTGAGAAACTTTGTTGGCTACAACACTAGAAGAGTTTTGTACTTTTTCTTGTTCTTGTTTTTTTTCCGGGAAGGTTAAGATGGTGAATACATTGAAGCTTGAGGATAGGTTGTAAGGGAAAACCAACTTCAAATATTGGAAGCTAAGTGTTCTCCTTCTGTTGGAAGAGAATGACCTCAAGGAATATGTTGAGGATGTGGTTCCTATCCTGAATGATCAAATAGATTTGGCATTTCACAAGAAGTCTAGGTAAGTGAAGGCCAAGAGGGTATTGCTAGAGTCTATGAAGGACCACTTGATTCCTCACATTGCTGAGAAAGCAACTACCAAGGATATGTATGATTCTTTGGTGGGTATTTACTAAAAAAATAATATTGGTAGGATGCTACACTTGAAGAATCAACCTTATATTGTCGAGATGACCAATGAAGACACAATTGTTAGTTATCTTATGAAGATTACTCAAATCTGAGATCAACTCACAGCTATTGGTGAGACAGTGCAATGCAGGATATTAAGTTGGTGAATGTAGAATTTAGAGGTATTCCCAGGTCCTGGGAACCATTTTTGTAGGGGATCTGTGCACGAGACAAGTTACCAGACTTTGAAAGACTATGGAAATATTGTATCTAGGAGGAGACCTAGTTAGTATCCAAAGATGATATGGATGGTTTGGTAATGAGTAGTAATGATGAGAACCATGCCCTAGTAGCTCACACTAGGAAGGGAAGAAGGGGTTCTCTAGATAGAAGAGGTCTATCAGGAAGAAGGGATTATCCTAAGAGGGAAGCATATCTAGAGCCTAGATGAAATAAGGATCTTAGTAAGATTAGATATTTTGAGTGTCATGATTTTGGGCACAATGCTTCACAGTGTCCACAGCGAAGGGGAAGAGGAAGAAGGTATCAGGAATTAGCAGCAGAGGTTGATGAGGTTGCAAACAGGTTCCAGAGGGAGATCTTGTTGGTATCCTCCCTTTCAGGTAATGTCTCCAGTATGGAGAGATGGTTGGTGGATAGTGGAGCATATTACCATATGACAGGTGATAGAGAGATGTTTTACACTCTCACAGATACTGGCTCAAAATTATGTGTGGAGCTTGGTATGAGAACCAAGCATTCAGTATGAGGATCTAGTATTGTATCATTTCAATTGGAGTCAGGAGACATATTGAGGGTTTTGAATGTGTTGTGGGTTCTAGAACTCAGGAGGAGTGTGCTCCTAGTCTCGAAGATTGAGAAGAAGGGATATCATGCATTGTTTTGAGATGGATAAGTATTGCTTGTTCCCAGACAATCTAACTTCATATCGGTAGTGGTTCTTGGAATTACAGAGGGAAAGCTATATAGGCAAAGGGGCCAACCTATGTGTGTTGTGGCCAACAATAATAGAGAGACAAATGAGGAGGAGCAGGTGGCTCCACGAGTGGTGAGGCGGGTGACCCCACCATTAGTACAGGCTTAGAGGGAGCCATAGTTCATAGGGATTCAACCCTTAGGATCTAGGAGGGAGGAGCATCCTCCTAGGACTATGCAAAGGATAGTGGACAAGGAGAATATGGCCCCGGGGGATGTGAAAACTCAGAGGGAGTCGAGTTTTAGGAGCATGAGATCTCAGAGTGAGCCTAATCTTAGGGAGAGTCAGTTGGATCATAGGGAGAGTTGGTCATCCAAAGGGAGTTACCCCTCAGGTTCAATTGGGAGAGAGACATATTATAGGACTGAAAAAACAAGTGTCATGTGTTGAGGTGGCCAGACAAGAGCTTCAGAGGAAGTAGAATTCTAGGGCATGTGAGACCTCCATAGAGGATACACTTATCTTAGCAGGATTTGCTATAGTGAAATAGGAGGCGGCCATTCAAGAGGACGAGGGAGAAGGATTTTATTCAGTCACAGAGAGAGCATTCAGTGAGGCCAATTAAACAACAAGATTTTCTTTAGTAACCATGGATGAAACCAGTCAGATATAATGAGTCTCAGTGACCGAGGATGTGGCTAGTTAGATAGACTGGATAGTAGGATGTGCTCCAGTGACTGTGGATGTAGTAAGTCAGATAGACTATACAATTGGATGTGTTCTAGTGAATAAGGATGCAGCCAGTCAGACAGACGTGATAGAGTTCATAGACCCATTTGTTATAATGAAAGAGGGAGTAGCCAGTCTGGACTATTGGAGTATAGATATATAGATGGGGTGGCAGATCCAGAACTATATCTACTATGTATGAAAATAGTGTATGTAGATGTTGGTGGATGGGATACCTCCCTTTCTAAGAGAGAGTAATGATTGTTTTGTAGCTTCTAGTGATCTAGGAGAATCTAGGAACACTCAGAGAGGTCGAGGAAGATCTGGAATGCTCATAGAGGTCCATAAGGATTTAGAAATTCTCAACATTTACGTATCTCAAATGCTCTAAAACAACAACATCAATGTTTATATCTTAGTGATATCTTTCCAACGGTGTAAAAATCACCTCAAACGGATTTTGTATGAAATTTTTTATGGCTAGTCAAAGTTCAGGTCAAACCAGCAAAACGTCAAAGGGTAAAAGGTGACATGTGTCACCATTGAAAGAGTGACATTTGGCATGACGGTACATTCAACCTAGAATGTGACTCAACATATATGTGGTACAATGGACCAATTACAATTTGACATGTGGCAGAGGTAGACCAATGAGAGGTTGCCATGTGGTAGCCTCCCATTGGCCATTAATGGTTAATGTTTATCAAAAGTATAGGATTCGACGGGGGTTGAACCCGCGACATCCTATAACCTTACACGAAAAAACCTTTGTTGTTATGACATCATATTGGTTCTTAACCATATACAATATAATTAATACTTAAGTTTTGATCAAAGTTTACTTGGCAGCAAAAAGGGTCGAGGGCTAAAGGCCCCAGCCCATGGTTTATCGGAACCCATATAACCCATTCCTATTGGAACAAAAATGTTTAGACCAGGGTCCTTCTTAGGTTACCAACAAAAGGTATCGAAGTAGTCTAGAGCGCTGGCATTTTCATCTTCCTAGGAGGGAAGAAGTCTCACCTGAAGCGCAGCCGAGACAGGAAAGAGAGGGAAGGGTAAGGAGAATACTTAGAGAGACCTTTGAGTTATCAAGAATCCCTGTAGTATTGTGCAAGATAGACTAAACCTGTAGCAATTATGAGTAATTCCTAACTGAGAAATAAAGAAACAGAGTTGTGTTGCCATTAATAAAGAAGCACTTAAGTATATCAGACATAAAGATAATACAAAACAACATTCCATTCATGCATTAGGACTAAATACACAAGAGGTCTGCTCAAAATTTAGGCCTTTGATTATATTAACAGTACCAAACTTTGATACAGTGTCCGTCTGGTTCTCACCCAAATCTCCAAACTCACCTATTCTATAGTATGGCTCATTACATTACTGACTCTCATCACAACATCAATACTAACAACATTAAAAGTAATAGCTCTGGACTAGCATACTAGAAAATAATAACGACCCTATAGCTCATTCATTAACCCTTCATTATCCATTCATCATCCTTTCATTAGCCTATTACAATCACACCTATCTCATATATATAATCTGATCTTGTTGGTTGAGAACTCAAAAGTTCTTTCTTTTCTTGATCTTGTTGCAACTTTTTTCCTCAAAGATGATGTTGCGTTGTCCCTCTAACCACATTTTGTTTATTTATTTTGTCCATTGTCCAACTCCTCAACAACTTGCACAACTTTTGCTCTCCAAAATGAAGTTGCAATGTGTTATGTGCAACTTCTATTCAACAAACGAAGGGCCCAATAGGCTTCGACCACAATCCTTGACTCGCACCAAGTCAAGTCTTCAGTTTTTCCATGGTCTTTGGGTTGGCTTGTTGTTCTTTCTTTCCTTTTGGTTCCGAGTTTCTTTCACTTCTAGCTTCGGTTGTTTCTACTTTCTCTTCTTTAAATGAAGGTCCCAACTTAGGTACAAGCTTGAGGGATCTCTTCCTGACCTCTTGAAAGTTATCCACTTTTTCCTACCACTTCCTAGCAAGCAGTGAAGCTTCACCAAAAAAATGTTGGGTGGCGTCTGTGATGCACTCTTTTGGCTTTGACGAAACTAAGGAGTTCCATTCCGAGACAGCAATGGCATAGACTTGATTCATCTGTAGGTATGATATCTGAACTATAGGTCTAAAATATCATAGCTCTTTCTTAGCAACGGTTTGGGCTTCATACAATGCATTCAACTCATTGTCTGCTTGTTGGATTTTGTCGAATTTCACTTACTGTTCCAGCGGATCCAGGGTGTTGGTTGCTTCTGCATATAGCAATTGGATCTTCACAAGTCCTATAATGAGTGGTTGTGCCTTGAAATTATTCCCATTCAATCTCTAAACTATCTGAAGATATTTGTACATTCGACAATCTGTTTGTGCAAGGTTGCTCTTACATTGTTCCCTTCCAAGAAAATTTTCTCCATTTTCGCTCGGAGCTTCTTGGGTTGAAGTTCAACATATTTCTTGGTCTCACAATTGTGCCTCGATATTCTCTGCTCTTTCTACCACTTTTGTTCAAGCTACATGAATTAACTCTATCTTCTCCATAGGATCTCTTATTGTGCTAGACTCTGGTAGTTGAGGCACTATCTTCCTGGCCATTGTCCAAGCCTCTAAGAGTTTTTCTTTGACTTTTTCCATCTTTTTCTCTTCCTGAACCTTTGAGTGTTCCTCTTGCATTAGTTGTGCTTGTGCAAGGAGTCATTCTTGTTTCCATAATTATGCTTCTCTTTCATCCTATTGGATTCTCTTCTTCAGTTGTTCAGTTGAGGCTCTGATTATGCCTACCAATTGGGTTGTCGGTAATTGTGCGAGCTCAGTTGATGCACTACTACATATTGAAAAATTTACGATGACCACTTGCGACGAAAGTACTCTTTCATTGCAACATGCAAGAGAAAAAGTTCAATTTTTCTAAATCCACCCCGTATTCGTCGCTATCTCGACGCATGTAATTTGACTAAATTAATATGGTCAATGTTCGTCGCAATAGATACGCACCTAGTTTGTTTAAATTAATATGGTCAATGTTCATCGCAAGAGCGACGTCTAACCCAACATTAAAATTGACCGTTAAAAATGACAAATAAATAGGTAAAAAAAAGAAATATTTTTAGGTCACGGTCGTCGCAATTGCGACGATCGTGACCTAAAATTGGACTATAAATATTTGACGATTTAAAGATGTTGCAACAATCTTGCTATAACAACGATGGTTCCGAAAGGGTATTTTTGTGCGAAAGAATGTCGCAGAATGTTGTTAGAGGTGGGGAAAAAAGTAAAGCGGGTGAAAAGAGTGATGGTAGATGTTATTTCCCTTGTAAAAAATGTTGCCTCAGATGTCCTGTAAGAATTTTAATAGAAACAACTACAAAACATTGTAGGACATATGGGCACATTAATGGTGGATCGAATGAAGATCGTCCCATGGTAATTATCTATATATTCATTATCTTTTTTTATTTTGTCAATTTTATATAAAATTATATATATATATATATATATATATATATATATATATATATAGATAGATAGATAGATAGATAGATAGATAGATAGATAGATAGATAGATATAGATATAGATATAGATATAGATATAGATATAGATATAGATATAGATATAGATATAGATATATATTGTTTGAATGTTTGTTATAGTATACACTAATTTTGCATGATTGTTTCTAATTATAAAGTTAGAGTTTCCCTCTAACTTTCCGTAGAATATTGCACCAAGTATTAGTAGAAATGATGTTGTACAAGCTGAGGAACA
>ML792974.1:431505-444392 GCA_009831015.1 Picea engelmannii | reverse complement strand
TTGAATGTTTATTTTAATCATTGAATTTATTTTACCATATTTGATAATTATTTTTGTGATTTCTTTTATGCTTCATGAAGGCCGCAATCATCATGAAGGTATTAATAATGGGCTTCCACAAGGAATGAAATCTTATCCCGCTCCATTCATGAGGTTTCCCTGATATGAGGAGTTAAAAATATCTCATTTGTTTGATACAATGCATATCGGGAAGAATGTGACTGAAACGTTATGGAAAATCATAGATGGTAGGAGGGACAAAGAAAAAATTGACAAAATTTGTACTGACATTCAGGACGCCAATCATGCAATGCGAAGAGTGATCCGATATTCAAATAGATCAGATGGAGTACTAGACCGAAATAACCTTACACGGTTATTAACAGAGCAACAAAGCAATGATGTAAAAGAGGTCATTCAAAGAATTAAATTTCCAACGGGTTTTGCTTCAAACATAAAAAATATCTTAACAAAGAAAGATGAATTTGGTGGGGTAAAAACACATGATTGGCATACCTTCATTAAGGTAATAATTTTGGTATACATATTTATATATATTGGCCTTATAGATCTTTTATTTTTTCTTGTCTACTTTGGTCGAAACAAATAACGATTCATTTTGTTGTTACAGTATGTTCTATCGCTATCTCTCCCAAACGACTTTGACAACAACGTCAAACAAGCTATATATGATCTTGGAAAATACATGAGGTAAGATGTAGTTGTGATTTATATGCAAAATGTTCTTTCAAAATATTGTTTTACTTAATGACACATGTTTTACTTGTAATGTAATATATTATATTATGTTATGTTGAAACATGCTATTTTATTGTGTCATGATCTCATGTAGATGATTGTCATTGAAAGAAATCCATGAAGATGATATAAAGTATTGGAAGAGAGAAATTCCTCTTCTAATGTGTGTAATGAAAAAGTATATACCTCCTACATTTTTCAATGCACAAGAACACTACCTCATACACCAAGTTGAGGAGATTCAAATTTGTGGACCTGTTCACACAAGGTCAATGTGGATGGTGGAGAGGCACTTGAAATCATTGAAGGCATTGGTTAGACAAAGAGAACATCTTGAGGGTTCTATGGTAGAGGGATATATGGTATATCAATCCATGGTGTATATTAGTCAGTATCTTCCTAAATTAGCAGCGCCAACTATGCATGCAGTGGATCGCATTTGGGATGTGAACTCCATCAAAAAATTTGAACAACAGGAGCATTTGTTGGGGAAAGGTAGAATGAAAAAAATGAGAGGTAATAATTAATAATTGTGTAAATTTATATTAATAATACATATAAAGTTTCATTTTTTTGTTTATATGATCATACTCATTAATATATTAATATAATTTATTTCATAAATTATAAATATTTATAATTATCTGCATATTGTATGTTATAACTAATATTTAATATTGGTGAATTATGTTTTTTTTTATTTAGTTGCTCAAGAGTGGGATGCACTGCATTTATACATTGAAAATAATCTTGACTGGATGAATGTATGGATTGAAAGATGTAAACAACATAATGGAGGTAGGTTATCATGGAAACGACTGTCTGAATTGGGTAGAGAAGCTCATTGTAATGGAGATGCCAATGTTACGCAGAGGGAAATTGATCTAGCATATGGTTTGAAAGATGGATACGTAAGCATATTCACCCATTTTATTCAGTTATTTTATATTATATTAATGTGACTATATGCGTACTGTATTTTTCAGATACTTTCGAAGTTATATAAATATATATTAATTTATTAATTGACAATGCCTCTTTTACATATCTGACATATTGCAGTTGAAACACCACAAGGCTATGTGGTGCAATGGTCGTAAATTTTGCATCAAACAATTGGATGAAACTAGGAAAAATTTTGATAGTGGGATAACTGTAGTATTCCAGGTTACTAATGTTTCCTCTAGGAGTGACAGACATCCCCAAGATTCTGAAAATAGATACTATGGGTATTTAAACAATATACTTTAGTGTGACTTTAATTCCTTCAAATCAGTTTTGTTCGATGTCAAATGGTATAGGTTACGAATGCATGAACGTGATGAGGAAAGAATTGTTATTCAACATGCCAACGGATTTCCAATGATTAAAACAATGGTGTTTGAAAGAGGACATGATCTCTATGTTTTTCCAAGCCAATGTGAATAGGCCTTTTACTCAAATGTTCCAAGTTAAAGGGATTGGTCATTTGTTGTTAGATATGATCCAAGAGGAAGGCCAATTAAGTATACTCATTTACAGGAAGAATATGATATTGAAGATCAACTAGAAGATGATTCGACAGATCAGACAGAGCCGAAAGATCATAGAGGGTCGACAGAGGAAGAATATGAAGAAGATCATGATCCAGGCTTAGGAGACAATATTTCAATTCTTGATGATGATGTTGATGAAAATATGCTCGAAAATGACATTGATGACGATGATGATATCATCAATCCTTTCAACATCGTTTCAGAACCAGATGATGATACAGATGTCGAGTTCAATGAAGAAGAGCAAGATAGAGAATAAGGATGATTACATGGATGTTGAGGTTGGATTAGGTACGTGACTATATAATATTTTAATTTGTATGAATTATTATCTTAAAATAATTTACTTTTAATGTCATGCGTTAATTACATGTTTTTAAGTTTTATGCGACGTTTTTATATCCTAGGTTACATGTTTAATTATTATTTGAAACCTGAAAATAGTTGACAATATACTAAAGTACGTGGTAGACTAAAAATATAATTTAGAAACACATAATTTCATGTACCTTCATTAATTTTTGTTTTTGTAGTTTCTATGCATGAATCTTAATAGGACGTTGCTTTCGATTATTTTCTATTTTATAAATTGGGTTTTGGGGATCAATTGAGACTAATGTGACGGGGAGGGAAGGGGCCATGTGAGATTCCATGTTCATGTGGTTGGCCTTGTTTAGTAGAGGATAAATTATTATTGAAACCAAGAGAAGATCTTTCATTTTTATACCATCATGATCATATAATCTTTCATCAATATTGCTACCTATTTGAATCTTCTTATAATTGAGATTTGTTACATAGTCGTTGAAAAAAGACAAAAGACTTATGTAGCAGATATTAATTTGGTATTTGTGTGGGACATTTTATGCCATTAGTATGTTTTGTACAAAAATAATGGATCTTGGGGACTACACCATGGTCAAGGAACGAGGAACGAAAATTGTACGAGGACTAGACACCGGCAACAGTGACCTACGAATGGGGCCAACGTTGAAATTTTTTCAAACAGTTTCTGTATGCACTAAAATTTGTCATGGATAGACTATTGGCATGCCTTCACGATATGGATAGACTCAAATTTGAGTGACACACCCACTTTCTTCCTTCATCAATTCATCATGTAAACCATAAACCCTAATTTTCTTTCAAAGTACCCAATTTGGTTGACGCAAGTTTTAGGCTTTCGTCAGTCTTTCTTCATTTTTCTTTTAGGTTTTACATTAATGTATATACAATGTATCTGCATCATAGTTGTGATGAAAAATCCCTCTGTTTCGTTGATTTCTTAATCAACACCATCAAGATACTAGAGGCAGGCAACAATGACATGTGAATGGGGCCAACGTTGAAATATTTTCAAACTCATGTATCTGTATGCATTGAAATTTGACTCGGATAGACTATCTGCATGCCTTAACGATATGGGGGGGTTTCTGGACTCAAATTTGACTGACACACCCACTTTCTTCCATCATCAATTCATCATGGAAACCATAAACCCTATTTTTCATATGTTCTAGTAGATATGTTAATGATTCCAAGTTTCATATTTGTATTTGACTGAAGGTCCAACTAGCTTGCAAAGTATCAAATTGAGATTTCAAGTTGATAAACCAAATATGAAATGAATCCAAGACTCATTTGATATCGTTGCAAGAGAGATGAATGTAAATAATCTTGCGATGAATTTGCTATACTATCGACGAAAAAAGTTCGTCGATAGTATAATTAATTCGTCGCAAGAATATTGTGTCTAATTTGAATGGTGTTACATGGTTTGCAAGGAGTGTAGGGATTAAATTATGGTGCAATGTAGTGTAGTCTATAAGAACAATCTCTATGCCAAACCTCAAAATGGATAGTACCATATCTTGTTCATAAGACAAATATTCTTGGTATGTTTCCTTTGTGGATGGTGGCTCAAGCCCCTAGTACACATGATGCCTTACAATGAAATGTAACAATTTTACTATTGAATTATGATAGTGTTATGTCACCCATGGTTAAGGAAATAACTTAAGGTTCTTAGATCCTATTTGAATCTTCTTAGAATTGAGATTCGTTCCATAGTCATTGAAAAAAGACAAAAGACTTATGTAGCGGATATTAATTTAGTCTTTGTGTGGGACATTTTATACCATTAGGAACAAGGAACAAGGAACAAAAATTGTACGAGGACTAGGCACCGAAAACAGCGACATGTGAATGGAGCCAACGTTGAAATTTTGAAATCAAGTAAAACACAACAACATTACCTACAACAAAATGTAAACTTAAAGCTCATACCAAAATTTACTTGAAAATAATGAAAAAGGAGAAGTGTACTAGCTTGGCAAAGGGGGCCCTCCAGTGCTTCACTTGTACACCTAGAGTTGTCTCAGTTAAGAAGGAACTTATAGAAGCATTCACATAATCATCTCATAAACATCATCAAGAACAAAACATCAAACTAATCTCAAGACTGAAAATTCAGAGTTTTCTTCATTAACATAAGATGTCATACTAGTCCATGTCTTGAAGTATTTATACAAAAAGTTTGTAAGTGAAAATACTAAAAAGAATCCTAATCTAAGGATGATATCCACAAAATATACTAAGAAGGTCGAATCCCTCCTTCAGATCCAAAAAATATGCACAAATCCCAAGAAAATCTAAAACTGTCCATAATTTTCTACTAAAACAGGGTATTTTTTGCTGAAGTGGCCCTGTTTGACCAACGTTGACCAAACACCTGGAAAGCTCAGATCTCGAACCTAATAGATATTCATCCATCCTTGTACATCAAGGATCATGACACATGTCTCTGATTTCTCCCAGTTGTCCTGAAAGTACACGAACCTTGGAGCAATTACGGGATTTAGTCAAATCCTATAATTTCTAATAAATTTTTAATTTTAATGCTAAAAATTCAAAAATTCAATTCTTAAGCTAAGGAATGATAAATGTACCTTGCATAGGTTGTTTTATGGAAAATATGGAATACGATGAAGGAAAAATGGATGGTTTTGGAGACAAAAGTATGATTTGTGAAGTGAAAATAAGCATAAAATGGTACCCAACATCTCCCCCAAGAGGAAGACTTTGCATGTCCTCATGCACAAAAAATGTTCTTGAACTCCTGTCAATAGTGTTCTGCCACCTCTGATGCCTACAATAATGTATCCACATTGGCTTGAATTGTATGAAGAACTTTTAACCTCTTATATTTTTCCTTGTATGCTTGCTTTTGCTGAAGCCATTTGTATGCTTGTTCGGAGATCAGTTTGTTTCGCTTTTGAAGCTTCTTTTACTTATTCTTTAGTTTTTCATTTTCCTCATGAGTTTTATGGCTTTGAGTTAAAGAAAAACCTTAATGGTGGTGAAGTAACCAACTAAGCCAAGAGGTGAACATTTTTTAGGATCATAGAAACTAGATATTAAGAGTTAGGGGAAATAGGTGTTAGAGGTTAATGATTATAAGTATAAGCAATTATATTTAGGAGTTATAGGTTAGAGATGTTATGAGTTAGAGTAGTTAGGGATGAAGTATTATAAGTCTTATATATGTTAGCAGTTCAACATTATAGGGGCCATGGTATTAGGAGGTATAAAGGTTATAAATGTTAGGAGTTATAGGGATTATATAGGTTAGGGGTTACAATAACTAATGGATAGAGGGGTTAGGGGTAGTAAATATCTTAGGGTTTTAAGGTCGTAGTAGTTAAGGGTGAGGTTAATACCTCCTACAGCTACCATAATATCAATAGTTAGGGATTGAGTATTATGGATCTTATAAATGTTAGCAGTTTGACGATGTTATGGTATTAGGAGGTATAATGATTATAATCATTATGAGTTATATGGATTATATAGGTGATGGGTTACAAAAGTTGTTTGACGATGCAATGGTATTCGGAGGTATAATGGTTATACTCATTAGGATTTATATGTCTTATATAGGTGAGGGGTTACAAAAGTTGTTGGATAGAGGGGTTTGGGGTAATAAATTTCTTAGGGTTTTAATTTAGTAGGGGTTAAGGGCTATATTGTGATCATTGTTGAAGGAGAGAATGATTATGTGTTTTAGGGATTATGGGATAAGGGGTTATACACATGGGTTATAGAGGTTAGTATATATATTGGCTTTGACTTGGGGGTTATAGGTTAAGGGACATATAGGTTATAAATAATAAGGCTTATATAGGGTTCATATCAAATATGTGATATGGTTTGGAGATAATAGGAATCATGCATTATAAGGGTTATAAAGATTCAATGAGATAGAATTTTCAAGTTTGGTGTTAAATGGCTCAGGGGTTAAAAGTGTTAGTTATTTATGGTTATATTGCTTTTGGGTGATTTGGGTTAGAATCTATGGGGTTTGTAAGGATAAATGGTTATAGGTTAGGAGATATATGTTGGGCTCCAATCTACTGATGTAAATTAGAGTGTATTTAATTGTCAATCTAGTGTTTGTAAGACTTAGAGACACATCCAAAATGTATGGACTTAGAGATAAATTTAGTTCTTTAAATAAAAATAATTCAAAAGATAATCTAAGTGTTGAGTATGAAAGAAACGCTAAGCTTATTTACAGAAGGTGTATTCATAGATCTCTTACCATTAATCATCAAGCTAACGTAAAAGCATTCAACTAAATTTAAGCATTCAAACTAGTTTAGAGGCTTGTAAATGTGAGAAAGACTAAACCCTTTTACAAGAGATGCATTCTTTGCTTTCCCACATTCATCATAAACATAAGTAATTTTGAAATCAATTAAAACACAGGAGAATTACCTACAACAAAATGTAAACTTAAAGCTCATACCAAATTTTACTTGAAAAGAATGAAAAAGGAGAAGTGTACTAGCTTGGCAAAGAGGGCCCTCCAGTGCTTCACTTGTACACCTAGAGTTGTCTTAGTTAAGAAGGAACTTCCAGCATAATTCACATAATCATCTCATAAACATCATCAAGAGAAAAACACCAAACTGATCTCAAGACTGAAAATTTAAAGTTTTCTTCATTAACATAAGATGTCATACTAGTCCATGTCTTGAAGTATTTATACAAAAAGTTTGTAACTGAAAATACTAAAAGACTCATAATCTGAGGATGATATACACAAAATATACTAACAAGGTCGAATCCCTCCTTCAGATCCACAAAATATGCATAAATCCCAAGAAAATGTAAAATTGTCCATAATTTTCTGCCAAAATAGGGTATTTTTTGTTGAAGTGGCCCTATTTGACCAGTGTTGACCAAACACCTGGAAAGCTCAGATCTTGAACCTGATAGATATTCATCCATCCTTGTACATCAAGGATCACGACACATGTCTCTAATTTCACCCAGTTGTCCTGAAAGTACATGAACGTTGGAGAAATTATGGGATTTAGTCAAATCCTGTCATTTCGGATAAATTTTTAATTTTAATGCTAAAAATTCAAAAATTCAATTCTTAAGCTAAGGAATGATAAATGTACCTTGCATAGATTGTTTTATGGAAAATATGGAATAAAATGAAGGCAAACTGGATGGTTTTGGAGACCAAAGTATGATTTGTGAAGTGAAAATAAGCATAAAATGGTACCCAACATCTCCCCTAAGAGGAAGACTTTGCATGTCCTCATGCAAAAAAAATGTTCTTGAACTCCTATCAATATTATTCCACCACCTCTGCTTCCTACAATAATGTATCCACATTGTCTTGAGTTGTATGAAGAACTTTTAACCTCTTATATTTTGCCTTGTATGCTTGCTTTTGCTGAAGCCATTTGTATGTTTGTTCGGAGATCAATTTATTTCGCTTTTGAAGCTTCTTTTTATTCTTCTTTAGTTTTTCATTTTCATCATGATTTTTATGGCTTTGAGTCCTCAACATTTCATTTTTTGTTTTCAAATATCTTTCCAGGACCCCTATTTCTTTGATCTTTTTCTTCATCTTTTTTATTTTCTTGTCTTTCTTATCAAGCCCTGATGTGGACCCACCAACCATTTCTTCTATTTGTTCTACTTTCTGTGGTGATTGAGTTTCATCTTTCATGTCTTCAATTAATTTTTTCACCTCTTCTCTCATTTTCTCATATGTGGAAGTCTCTTGTTTTTCAAAATCATCATCTTCTAATGATTGTGCTTTCCCTGCCTCTTTTTGTTTCTCCAAAGTCTGGATGTGTGCACACTATGCTTGTTGTGCTTCATCATCACTTTCTTTTATTTGTCCTTTTTGGACTTGTTGGCTTTTTCTTGATTTCCTTTCATATGTGGTGAAAATCTTATCTTTTTCTTGGAATTATTTTTCCATTTTCACCATACTTCTTGTTCTTCTCCTCCCCATAGGTTGTTTTGAACTTGTTGCCTTTGGGTGTTTCATTTCCTCCTCATTATATGTCACAATCAAGATCGGTTCTTCTTCTATTTTCTCTTCCACTGTTTCAAAACCATTTCCAATGATAAACTGCTGCCATGACAAGTTTTGTTTTTGTAGTTCATGTGTGATGATCATTTTGATGAAGCCATAGTGGTATAGACTATTTTATGTATTGCTCCCTTGTTTTTGAATAGCCTTAGCCATCTTAGAAAGGCTTTGCAGTAGAAAGTAGGGCATGTTAATTTCACAATCACTCTTTAAATGTTGCAGCAATTTGATGTGATACAGGTAGACAATACTAAAACTTCCTTCACAAGTAATAAATTTCTAGATGAGATAGGTTAATTCATCCCAAGGATGAATCAACCAACTTATTGGAATTCATTTTTTCCAATTTACTACTGCAATCCTAGATCTGGATACAAAAGGTGCCCATGATTTGTCTTTAAAGTGTTTAGTTTTGAAGTATCTTTCTCCAGTTTGAGGTAATTCAGTGATCTGTGCAATTACATCTTCAGAAATTCTAATGGTGATGTTACCAACAGTAGCCCTTTTCCCCATTAAACGAACAAGCAAACTCTAAAGCAGCCTTTTCACAATATCCATCAAACTTCTCAAAGAAAGATATCCACTGATTTTTTTCAAGAATTTTTAGACAGTCTTTGTGAGTTTCTGATGGATCAAACTTCTTTGGTTCATACCTAGACACCATTCTTTCAATTTTTAAAGAGAAAGACCTTGAAAAATATTTCACTGCTTATACAAAAAGGAGGTCTATCCTTGTCCAAAAAAAAATTCAACCCTATATATTCTTCAATCAGCTGTTTTGATTTCTTCAAACTTGCAGACTTTGTTTTAATTCAATTTTGTGAATGTTCTTTCAACAAGATTTTTCTGTTCAAATGAAACAAAGAAAATCTCATTTTTTTAATTTCTAAACAACTCTCTGTTAATTTCAATCATAAAGTTCTTGATGAAATGGCATACCTAGCAATTCAATCTACAATTTAAAAGCTTCTATGCCTTCTTGTTGAAACCCATCTCTGTTTTTCTTCTTACAATCAATCTCTGCTAGAAATGAATTGTTTATGTTCTCAAAACATTCCTCAGGAAGTCGAAATTGGCACTTAACTTAACAATTCTTAACATTGAATTTGAACTTACCTTCTCTGGTCGACTCCTTCTTGAACATGTTCTCTTCTCCTTGGTTTATGCATTCACCTCCCACGTATTTCCTCAATGCCACAATTTATCCACAGGGCGAAAATGGTGTATGTTGACAGTGAAATTGTCAACATACAGTTCGTTGTTTATCAGAAATTTCAGGCTGGGTAGGCGTAGGAAGGAATGTGTTGGAGCAAGGAGGTAAGGTATAATGTAGGAATGCGTCAGCAGTTCAAATCTTGGGAGTGTCTAAGAGGAACAACAATATATGGAAAGAGGTGAAGCTACAACATTTTTAGGAAAGAGGAAAAAAAACATTGTGGAGGAAAATGAGAATGAGAGTGCTGACTTCAGGAGAAAAATCGACTTTTGTGGAGGGAATAAGCATTATTAACAAGGGTATTATGGTAGAAATGCATTTGTACAATCTCTCAAATGAGCACTCATTTTTTAAAATGCCCTATCATCATACCTCTTTCACTTATGAAATTTCACTTTCTTTTCTTGCAATCATCACAGGAAATGGTGTTCATCTTATAACTCCACTTTGAGTTATAGCTCCCTGATTTATTTTCCTTTGAATAACCATTCAACTTATAACTCCAAATGTATTTTCCTTATGTCCCCTATTTTCATTTTGAAGCAAACAACAACTTATAATGTCTCCATAAAACAGAGCATTGTACAGTTGACATATTCAAAACAATGTGTTTGTATAATCAGTTTGATAACTTGTTTTGAAAATGTTTGTAAAGCTTTTAGGTTGGAAACCATAAAAATATTTACAAGAATAACCTTCTTTCTAATCATTCTCTTGTTGTTTGATTTCGAAAATCTAATTTCTCCTTATAGCTCCCTTGAAGACCAAATTGGTTTCTTTGAGTACTCTTTTTTATTCTTTGAGGATATATGAAGTGATGAAGAAATAGTGTAGGGGGAGGGAAAGTTATTTATCATTGCTAGCTTATGAATAATTTTCCAAATTTTTAAAGCATTAAAAAGAAAAATTTATACTAACTTGTTTGTTTCTCCTTGTGTTGGTGATGTTGCTTGGTTGAAGTTGGCTGGAATGTTGCTGCAATTCCTCACTTATGACAAATTTGATGAGGTTCTTCTTAGATTCCTTTGCTTAGTATGTTCCTTAGGTCCTTCTCCTATGATGAATTCATTGTGTTTTCTCAGGTTCCTTGCTGGAATATACTTCTTCAAGTCCTTCTGTTGGATGTGCTTCTTCAAGTCCCTCTACTGGAGTATATGCTTCATAACCAGTGATGTAGTGACGAAATTTATTCACAGCATGTACTACTGCCAACATTTCCTTCTTAGTGACTGTGTAATTCAATTCTGCAAGGGTTAAATTCTTGTTAATGAAGTAAATAGCATAAGTCATAAGATTTTATTTTTGACCCAATGATGCCCCTATTGCAGTATCTGATGCATCTATAGAGATGTGAAATGGAAAAGCCCAATTAGGCCCTCTTAAGATAGGTGTTGTTGATAGATTTTCCTTGAGTTTCTGAAAGGTAGTTTGACAATTAGTATCCCAATGAAAATGTACATCTTTTGCAAGTAATTTGAATAATGGCAAAGCTATTTTACTAAAATTTTCAATGAATCTTCGGTAATAGCCTGCATATCCAAGAAAACTTCTCACATCCTTCTGACTGATTGGTTCTGATAGGTTCACAATGATTTGTGTTTTTGCAGGATCCATTGTAATTCCTAATGATGAAATATGATGACCCAATACTATTCCTTCAGTTAACATCAAGAATCATTTTTCATTGTTGAGAGACAAATTTGTTTCTATGCATCTTTTTAGGACTTTTTCCAATTTTTTCAAGGAATCATCAAAAGTGTTACCATACACAGAAAAATCATCCATCTATACCTCTACACATTCATGTATTAAATCAGCAAAAATACATGTATTAAATAAGAAAATTTAAAACTGTCCATAATTTTCTGCTAAAACAGGGTATTTTCTACTAAAGTGGCCATGTTTGACCAGCGTTGACCAGACACCTAGAAAGCTCAGATCTCAAACCTGATAGATATTCATCCATCCTTGCACATGAAGGATCATGACACATGTCTCTGATTTCTCCCAGCTATAATGAAAGTACACGAACCTTGGAGCAATTACGAGATTTAGTCAAATCCTGTAATTTCTGATAAATTTTTAATTTTAATGCTGAAAATTCAAAAATTCAATTATTAAGCTAAGGAATGATAAATGTACCTTACATAGGTTGTTTTATGGAAAATATGGAATAATATGAAGGCAAAATGGATGGTTTTGGAGACAAAAGTATGATTTGTGATGTGAAAATAAGCATAAAATGGTACCCAACAATATATATGGGTTATGAGTTATAATGTTTTAGGCTTATGGATTATAAGTATTAGGGGTTATAGTACTTTGGGGTTAAGGTTCAAGGTTGAGAGGAATTTTAGGTTTTATCATAAACATGGATTAGAGGTTATGGGGCATGGATTATAGGTTTTAGGTGTTAGGATTTGTTGGGGTTAAGTGTTAGAATAAGGTTTAAGATAATATGGATGATATGGGTTGTTATGTGATGGAAGTTAGGGGTTTTAGTTGACTAAGGGTTTGGGTTATAATTGTTAGGGGTTCTACATTAGACAAGTTATCATTTATAAGAGTACTCATTGGCTATAGAGTTTAAGGAACCATAGTATATTGGTAAGGGGTTATATTATACTTTATAAGTAATATTAGGGTTAGGAGTAATATTAATGGTTGTATAACTTAGGTGTTAAGAATGTTTTTTTAGGTATTATAAGAAATATGGTTTTCATGAGTTATAATGTTTTAAGTGTTAAATATTATAAAGTATAAGAATTGAGGGTGTGAAGTTATGGGGTGAATATTATATGAGTTATAGGGTTTAGTGGTTATAGTTGTCAAATGTTATATGGATTAGAGGTTATATAGATTATATGGGTTAGAGGCTCTAGATGTTAACATGTAGGGGTTAAAATAATTAAGGGTTGGGATTTATTGGATTAGGGGTTATATGGATTAGAAGTTACAAGGATTATATGGGTTATAT
>ML792974.1:410755-430491 GCA_009831015.1 Picea engelmannii | reverse complement strand
ACATGTAGGGGTTAAAAGAATTAAGGGTTAGGATTTATTGGATTAGGGGTTATAGGGAAGAGGTGATATGTGATATATGGTATGAAGGTTATAAAAAATTTAAGGGTTGGGTGTTAGATATTGTTAAGGATATATGAGTTAGGGGTTATGTTAGGGGTCATAAGCGATAATTATATATTAAGTGCTATGGTTAGGGATTATAGGTGGTAAGGTTATAATAGGGATTATAGGTGGTAAGTTTATAAGCTTTAAGTTTTAGGGGTTACAAGGGTTAATGATTATAGGGTTAACATGTAGGGGTTAAAAGAATTAAGGGTTAGGATTTATTGGATTAGGGGTTATAGGGAAGAGATTATATGTGATATATGGTATGAAGGTTATAAAAAATTTAAGGGTTGGGTGTTAGATATTGTTAAGGATATATGAGTTAGGTGTTAACAATAAGGGCTTATAGGGGTTGAGATATATCCATTTAGGTTATAAATAGAAAGTGTTAGGGGTTATGAGGGATAACTTATATATTAGGTGCTATGGTGAGGAATTACATGGGTTATATGTGGTAATGATTATAAGCTTTATCTTTTAGGGGTTAATGATTATAAGGTTGAGGGTTGAGGGGTGAGGGGTTATAGGGTCAAGATTATAGATATTATAAGAAAGAAAGGTTTTTGAGTTAAGATTTGAGGTGATTTGTGGTTATAGGAGCTAGGGGTTAGAAGGGTTAATGTTTAGGGGTTTTAAGGGTTGTATTGATTAGGTATTAATATTTAACATTGTTATATAGTGTAGGTATTATGAGAGTTAATGTTTATAAGTGTGAGGGATTAAGGGTGGTAGGTCAGGTTTTATGGTAACATGTGTTATAGGGGTAAGGGGTTTTAAGGGTTAAGAGTTATAAGTCTTATTGCTTAGTGGATTAGTGTTATTGGGGTTATAATATGAGGATTAGGTGTAAGGATTTATATGGTTATGTTTTAAGAGTTATAATGAATATGTGTTAAGGTTAAGGAGTTATATTGGTGAGGGGTTAGAGGTTATAATTTACTGGAGTTAGGAATTAAGAGTTAAAGTTTATATGAGTTATTTGTAGGATAAATTAAGGTGATAACCATGAAACTTATATATGTAATTATTTTATAGGGGCTTTAGAGGTTATAATGCTCAATGGTTAAGGTTTATATTAATTCTAGGTTATAAAGGTTAAGTGTTAGGGGTGATGGGTGTAATAAAGTTAAGGGGTTGGAATTAAGAGTTACAGTTTATATGAGTTATTGAGTTATTGATTAAGTTCTTGATTAAGTTACCAGGTTATTTCGATAACAACCTAGAAATACTCCTGGAGTGATAACAAAACCAATTTTTGGCTAAATTTTAGATCACAACATATCACGACAGGCTCCTATTCCTCTTTCCTGAAAACGAATCTCTTGTGATCTGGTACAACAAATCTTCTGCGATTTGGATAGAACGTGACCACTGGAGAAGACAATGAATGATTCTTGACAACAGTTTTATGGGTCTATTTGCAGTAACAACAGCGATATGCACCCTCCCTTAAGCTCTGGCAATTAGAATATGTGACAATTTGCAAGAAATTCCTTATGAACGCTAGCAGCGATTCAATAATCAAATCTACAAAGGCGACTTGCTCTCTCATGCAATTCTGGTGAACATCAAATTCTCCAGTAGCTTAACAGTAACAACGATCCTTCAATGCAGTGTGCCCCCTTCAAAACTCTTCAACATCTTGAATATGCGACCTCCTCCACGCACAACGAACCAGAGTTTGACAGATGGCTTCTCCACGCAACAGATTGATGGACGGCTCCTGGTGAGATAGACGAATGGTTCCTCCATGCAGCAACTCAACAATCGCTAACCTGCTCTGATTATTATAAGAGTGTTTGGTCACTTTGCACACAAACCTATTACTAATAAGTGGTAACAACAGAAATTTGGGTGTTAACCCATAATGTTTTCAATCTTCCTTCTAGGTCGCATTAACCATGTTCATTGACCACCACATACAAAAGGATGTCAATATCAACAAGATAAACGAAATCCTTGTTCAAATTTAGCTCTAATAACAAGATAAACACCAAATTTTTGTATGAGACCCCCTTGTTTGTGGGACAAGGGATCCCCTCCGCCCAGTCAATTGACTTGTAAATTCTATGTCAAAGGTATACATACCCTACCCCCCTCTAGAATTTAACTTGTGACCTCTTAGGATAAAACACATGTTCTTAACCATTAGACCCACTATAATATATATATATATATATATATATATATATATATATATATATATTAAGAAATAAATAAATAAACAAAACCAAAACCCTTTTAACAAAAATGAATCCCCCCCATTTGTGTATTCATATCCTCGATCCATACCCCGGTCGCATCCTTTACTGTGCATTAATCCATACCCCACGCGAATAGAGTGTGCACGCGACCTCTGCAAGGAGAAAGGTTAGTCTGTGAGGAGAGGATAGAGGATAGTTTGTGAGGAGAGTAGGAGCACACAAGGGCACATGAGGGCGAGTCTGCCAGGAGAAAGGGGAGCACACAAGGGCACATGAGGGCGAGTCTGCGAGGAGAAAGGGGAGAACATGAGGGTACACGCGAGGGAAGCAAGAATGGTGAGTACCCTAACTGTTATCCAACAATTTTAAAATAGCAATGTCTCATGTGAGATCCAATGTCAAGTTCAGTGTTTCTTGCCTTTCATTCTATTCATCCAACATCAAGTTCAATCTACATAGATTCTTTGTCTTCCTTCTTGTCTTCCAATGCTTGAATGTAGATACAATTCCCCACCACAATATCAATCTCCTTCACCAACCCTTCCTTGACATCCAACTCAACTAAAATTTTGGCTACAATGCACATATGGGATGTTTTGAACTGCTCAACCATATCGCCTATGGTCTTGAAGGCTTTGACAAACCATAGTTCCAATGCCAATATGGGCATTTTAACCCAGATGTAGTGTTTGGTAACCCTTTCTATTCTTGGATCAAGTTTTGACATCCATTTTTTCAATATCATTGAGGTTGTACCACAACACCATTTCAACAATAAAACTAGAATGGTGTCCACTTTGGATTGACAATTGAAAACTAAGCAACCTTTTACTAATGTGTGGAAACCATTTGAGTATCCTAAAATTTGGGTCCAATATCTCTCTATCCGACCGAATAGGTTTTTCTTTAATATGAACCTTCCATAGGAACGACTTGTCAGGGTTCTACTTATCATTCCCATAACCTACTCCATTGTGACATCCACCCCAAGGACCAATTGAGGCTTTCATTTTAGAAACTTAATGGACTTCCTTCCCTTCCTTCACTTCCATAGAAATGACCCATTAGGGTTCTACTTATCATTCCCACAACCTACTCCATTGTGATATCCACCCCGAGGACCAATTGAGGCTTTCCTCTTAGCAGATTAATGCATTTCTTGCCCTTCCTTACAACTTTCAACTATTGAGTCCTTACCACTCTTTCCTCTTTCACTAGTTACTAATTATCACCCTCTCCTAGACTCCAGACATCTTCAGGGGACCTCTGGGATTGATTATATTCCTTTGAACCATAAAATTCCCCCATTGCCTTTGTGTGACTGCATTGTAACTCTTCTATAGAGGCCTGAACAAAGTGTTATACACTGAAAGGGGTGATTTATCAAACCTGGGGCAAAAAAATAAAATAAAATCAACACTAAAGAATGCTTGTAAAAATAATCAGACCTAGAAAATCGTTCAATCTCTAGGGAAAAATCAGCAGGAAGAGACACACTATGCACACAACAAACTCTTACATAGATCCTGTAAACATAAACTAATTGCATGTTGGAAATTTAAGACATACCTAGGAATCTGAAAACCATAAATGGAAATCAACCCCCACTCCACAAAATATTCTTTTATAGTGATGAAAATCCTTTCTTTCCCCTCTTAAAATTGTTGGAAGACTCTCTCAAATAGCAACTGGAAGACTCTCTCAACTTCATTTACAATAAAATAGCAATATCTCATGTGAGATCCTTATGTATATCCTATAGCAATGTCTCATGTGAGATCCTTATATCTATCCTAGGGAGGGATACAATATTAATTCCTCCAACTACCTAGTCAAAAAATACAATAAAAATGAGGTGGTCAAACCACATGTACAAAGATCCAAGTGAAAAGGCCCCAAGAGAATGTAACGTCTCCCTTAATGAAGGAAGAAGGTGAATCCAAGGTGTAATGTCTAGCATCCAAAGGCCTCCAAAGGGGTAGATCCTCAACAAACTCCTCAAAGTATGCAAGTAAAGTCTTTTAGGTATCTTCCAAGGTGGACACATAGATCTCCAAGGTGAAAAATATCCATAAATCATCAGTAAGACCCCTCAAGAGTAGATGAACCCTTCAAATCAACTCCAAAAGTGTCATGGATGAGGTGTTCAAGGTGTAACAACCCTCCTCAAATCGTGCCAACTTTATCCTCAAGTCATGGGAGAATTAGATAATTCCACATGTGACAAATAGTTCCACAATGCAAGTCTCATTATCGGCTAAAGGAAGATTGACTAAACCTTGTTTAAACCTATAAATCATTCCAATCTTAAATCATTGTTCCAACATGGTTGCATGACATTTTCTTAGGATATGGAACCCCAACACTACATAGTGTACCAATGTGCATGATACTCTGGTTATTATTATTATCATGGTAGGATCATAGAAGGCTTCAATTTACATCCAAAATTTCAAGATTGTAGAATGGACCTGAAACATATCCTAAACTTTGCTTTAGATACTTATCACAGTTTCACAGCTAATAACTCCCAACAAGCAATAGAGTTTCCAATAGCCATTCGTCATTCATGGAGTATACTTCATTATCATCCATAGGAAAGCTTTTGTACTCATTTTTCCTGAAAGAGAATACATTTATATATATGCTCGCCTTCACAGACCTAGAATCAATACAGAGCCATTCTTAGTATCGCATGTTTGCATCAGGCATGTCAAATTCCAGTAGGTAATGAGATATCCCCAAAGTGAGGAGTGATGGCATTCAATCTACCATTTACACAATCCTTCTCAATCTCAAGTTTCAACTGTAAGAGGAAGACTGGAAAGCCACGACAGCTCAACAAGTTGATCCAAATCTACATTTTGTGCCCCCCCCAAAATGACAATATTTGGTGCATCTTCATCTGGTTTAATACCTTCATCAAACCTCAAAAAATTTGATATTGCTGACACCAATACTTGGTAATATCAATACCCATTTCTCCCACCATTCCAGGCAAAATAAGTTTCTTCAGAGGCTCTTCATCCTTATTTGTACGTGACAACCTTCGCAGTATGGCTCTCTTCTTCTTTTTCTGCAATCTTGGGGCCATACCATTTCCTCACACTACAAATCTGAGACATTGAGGCATCCTTACAGATTTATTCTGCTCTATGTCCAATGTAGGTCTCGCTCCCCTAAGCATGCATGTATGCTTCATCTTCATAATCAACCAGTTCAATGGACCCAAATTTTTAAACCTTCTTATGTTATGGGCATCCAATGATACTGATGGACTGACATTACTTCCAATCTGCTTCTGGGATCTCCCCAAGGTCCTCTTCTTCTTGCAATTGTTCACTGCAGGGGGGAAATTTTCATTATATATCGCCATCTCCCGGAAACTTCACTATTTATTTTTAGACAAAATGGTGGATAGCATGCACTAAGTTTTGCATTAATTAAAAAAAAAAAAATCATTGTCATTGTTGCCCAAACAAATCCATGCATATGACTTTAGAATATATGTTAAAAAAAAATGTTTTTGACTCTCATGTGTTTCCCAAATGTTGCCACACCAGCAGGAATACGAATGTCTGCCCTAGAAAACGTTTTAACTCTTCTTTATTGTCCAAATGTTGCCACACCAGTTGGAAATGTAGTCATTAGAAAAAAAAAATGTTTACTTTGATCTGTTGATAAAAAGTTGAGGATTTATACAGTACCATGTTGAAGAAAGAGTGACATAAAAGATTATCTATGCCAGATTGTAATACTACAAAAAAATAGGATTGATGCTTATTTTGTCTTGATTCCCACATTTCACAACTTTGAAAGGAAGAAGAACAATTGGGAGAAAGAACCATCAGCAGATTGGAAACCCCCATCTTTAAGGATTCCATATGAGAAAAAATATAGAATTTTGGTGATAGTTATCTATCTCTCAAGCAATGATGAAAATTAAAAGCATAGACCAATGAAATAACCCCAGATTCTCTTCTAGCAAATGAGGATAGTGAGACATAAAGTTTTCTTACCACAATCAACCTTTAAGCTTTTATGCAAGTAATATTTATTGATTGATGGCATCCCATGTCTCGGTATTTTGGATTTACCATTACTATCAAAAATTGCAGCCAACAAACCATGAAACTTACTAATTTTTGAATTCAATATGGCCAAAGGACAAATTTTCTGCAGTTCACCACAAAAACACTATCCATGATTCACATCTGAATCAGTCTCTTCCAAACCTTACACCAGGTAAATAATAATTTACTAAATATACTCCCAAAATTATATAATCAGGAAATTATGCTCTCGTTGTCCTCGTCAAAGGTTAGAAAAGATTAATCAAATGATTGCATGCAAATATAGTAAGGGTGAATTAAATGGGATCGATGATGATTTATTTGATCATTCTTTGCCATGTTGGTAGAGGAGCTCTCACTTCAAAAGTTCAACCATTGATTTTTTGGAATGCAACATTAATCATGTTACCAACATGCAAGGAAACAACAAACTTCTAAGTCTCTCTCAATTGATATTACGAGAGCCAAACTGTTGGAAAAGTACAAATGAAGTAGAAGGTTCAAAAGTTCCCACACTCTACTTATTTTTAACTACCAAAAGCTAACAATATGCTGTCCCAAATTGTGGCAAACCTTGAACACTAGGTAAACATCATCAAACATACCCCTGATCTCCTGCTTAATTGCTTAGGATTAAAATGAAATTTAAAGTGGGGGAACAAAGTAGGGAGGTAGAGAAGAGAGGGGATGAAGGAGTCCTTATGATTATTCAAGATGTGTATGGTGGTCTATATAATCATAAAAGTTTACTATGTTATAAATGATGACATTTGATTCAATGTTGTATAGGTGTACTAAGTGAACTATGACATTTGCATGGTATTTTTAAAAATCGGATCATTTTGCAGTACTGCACACATAGTAATCTATCAAGAAATTATTTATTTACTTAAAACCTCTTGCTCCTTCCCATAGATAGTTTTCATCGAAGTTTAATTTCTTGCATTTCATTTTCCTCTTGCATGTTTTAAAGAGTTGAGTCAAAACTCCATTAGTTTCATGACCACTCCTTTGAGTAACAACAACCTAAAATCAAGCGCTAATTAAAATTTATCTAGCAACTTTTCTAGGGCTCTTCAAACCCATCTTATCTTAGGTGTAGAGATTTGGAATAGGATTGTGATAATAACTTTCCAAATCTGCTAAACAAACATAAAGCCTTGAGTTAGGGAGTGAAATCCAATTGTTATATCACTAACTTTGGGAAGCCCTTCTAACACAAGGGTCAATCACGAGGTCGCATTGAGGCCCTCAGAGTAATCAACCCCTCTTTGTTGTTATTGGTGTCGACTGTCAATTGCCCCCCCTCTGCTTTGGTATAGTAGGTGGTACCATAGAGGCCATAATCTTTTAGACTTCCTACACAAGGTGACAGCATAGGGAAGGTGGTGTTGTACCTGGGATCGACATTGGCTAGACTCACTCAGACTCCTTGGAGGGTTTCCCACTGCTCAGTGAGGTAACTTGCACCAGGGTGTTAGTTCTTTAAGTAGGTTGTCAACGTAACTTTCCCACCCGCCGAAACTCAGCCCCTTCGCGCATCGATTCTGCAATGTTGGATTCCATCACCAACTAACGCTTCTTTGTGAGAAGGTTTGTTTGCATGCTTGACTCCTAGATTAATTAGCGTGTTTTGTTTTTTCTCCTTAGTTGGCCTGGCCTTAGGATTGAGTTTTTTTCTAATGGCATCAGTTTCGAGTTAATTCCTCATTTGATCAATACAAAATATGGATACAATTAAAATAAAAGGCAATAAATAGGTAACAAATATCTCATACCTAACTTACATCTTATAATTCTCCAACATTGTTTTTTACACTTAGTGCAACAAACACCAAATGGAATGGTTTACACAAGGTCAATGGAGAATGTTATTATTATCTTATTCTTATCGCCATAATTAACTTATTCTTCAACTTGGATTGAACAAAACTAATATTTGTATAGTTCTAATCTTGGCTTGAACAAAACTAATATTTGTATAGTTCTACTCTTGTATCAAACAAAAGTAATATTTGTATAGTTATACTCGTGTCTTGCCTTAGACATATTGCCAACTAAAGCACCCAATATTTGCAACACACTAATTGAAGGTTGGATTTCTTACTCCATAACATTGACCCTCATCTTCAATGGACATTTCTTATAATAATTATAATTTGCACAAATCCAACAAACAACAACCTTACTACTATTTTTTTCTTAGATCCATATGATAAATTTATCATGTCCTTAGTTTTATCACATTAATATGTCCTTAATATGTCCAAAATCAAGAGGGATATCACATTAAATTAGGTGGTTGACCACTAATATTGGTAATTTCACCATAGTCTAATTGTGCATCCAAAACTAAAGATATAACAATTTTATTTGGAACTTTGAATAAGATGATGGACTACTAACTAAAAACATCTGCACATGCAACTGAAGTTACAACCAAACAGGTACCTGTCAGATATTTATTCGTCGAGTAAGGAAAGCTTAGGACAAATAGAGGTCAGAAATGCGATTGCATATACTAGATATTGTTAGCTCCCAAAATGAATCAGTAAATTTGTTCCATTTTGTAGGTGATAGTGTGGTCATTAATAGGATCCTATATAAATTTTTATCCTTTAGAAGTGTCAAAACATAGGATTTAAGGTTTATTCTAGAAATAAATTGATCCTCCAAAGGTTGTTTCAAAATTTTGTGAAAAAGCTTTTCAACAGCTAACATATGTTGTGAAGTTGATGTTAGTTGGTGAAAGCCTCGGGTTTCAACGGTTAAGGTGTACTCCCTGCAGGAAAGCAAGCTAGTGAAAGCGCTAAACATGGAATTCTCTTAAATTACTCCAGAAATCAAAAAGGGACACGCTCGACACACGTCATACAATCATTATGGCTAGATAGTCGAAACAAACGATGATGATGATACCGCTTGTTCACGTTTTAACAGGACATTATGGTGGATCGTGCTCACAAATTTTGTGCGAAAGTAAGGAGAGGGTTTGAGCTAACGAACTCTCAATCATCATTGGAGACAGAGGAGAAAGTAACATCCATTAGTCGACACTCAAAGCCACAAGTCAAATCCTAAAACTCAAAGCCACCAAAAGGAGATGTTTTCGACAACTCAATATATAGCTCATAACGCATTAAGCTGCCGAAAGGGTATGCTAATGATTTGTTGAACAACACATCAAACGAGTCTGAATCAAATTGAAGGACAAATGTCATACAGGTGTCAAAGACAAAAAGAAGATTGTGTCATTTTCCAAATTATGGAGATTGATGGCACCATAGCCTAAGATGCCAGATTGATGAGTTGTTTAAATGAATCGACAACTACAGATCTGTGGTGATAATTTGTCACCGCCTGCCAGAATTAAATCTGGATTTCTAGATAAGCAAAGCCAAGAACAGGTGCCATGCGCCAGTATCACAAAAGAGCAGAGCTTGGTATTCGAAGTATGAGGTGTCAAGAGTTTCCAGACTCATTAGCAACAAAATGGATAGAATTCTAAGATTATTGTTTGTGGAATCACATGCTTTGTATTTCAGATCACTGCAGATGTTATAATAATGAAATCCTAGCTTCTAGGCATATGATCTTAAGCACCTCGGCTCTGGGGATCTATATATTCTTCCAAAACATAACTTGGAAAATCTGTTTCTTGAATGGCCACACCAAGTTCTTCCAATTGTTAAAGGAGCCCAACATTTGCTGCAAGCAAAGGAGATATGAATATTTTTCTTTGTTACATTCTTGGTTTATATCTATTTCATGTGCAGCATTATTAAAGAGGATCGTTTCATATCCAACGCTCAAATTGGTTTCAAATATGCCTTTCCTTGGGGGTAGAACAGGGTTTTAAATGAGCACATTGCTCATATCCAAGAATCAAGAAGAATACTCAAACAAGATGGAACGTGAGGAGCATCTCTTTTTGCCTTTTCTTATTTTGACAACGATGGAAGCACACAAATTACTCTGGATGAGCTTCAGCGAATCTGCCAGGAATTTGGTATTGTTGAGCTTGAGGAAATGATCAAAGAAGTTGATCAAAATAGTGATAGGAATACCCATATTCCCTAGAAAGAAGATCCTTCTTGTGCTGCTATCAAATTTCGTCCATAGATAACAACAGTTGTGCATTCAGAGTTCCTTTTGTATGCTCTGCAGATGTGGGGTCATTGCTTAAATTATTTCGATATCTCCAATTTGTTTTTTCCTGGCTTACTTAGCACATCGATTCTTGAATCAAGCATTGCAGGTCACCTGAGGTTCAAACATCAAATTCCGACAACACTTTATTATGCAGCTGCTAAAGAATCTAACACTCTATGCAGGATCATTGCTATTCTGCATAATTTTCTTCTCAAAGATAAAATAGAACTTTCACCAGCATAGGAGGCGCAGTTATAACCAATTAGTTGTTGAAAAGAAGAGATTTCATCAGCTAATTAGAAAATTCTAAGTTATAATGTAGCATATACTGGAATCAAGAAGCACCAATTCTTTCAGAAGATATTAGTTCACAAGGTGCCACAGGGAGGTTAAAAACTGATCTGAAAAGAACCTTTGAAAAATGATACCTAATATTTCGGGGGACTTTTGACAACCTTCCCGAGCTCTAAATGTACTTTTGAAAGTACCATTGGAAAGCTTAGGATTTCTAGATGTCAGTCGACTATTCAAGTGTGTAAAACGGACTCTCCACGACACAGAAATTTGATTTTTCCCAAGGCAGTTTTCATTAAAACAATTTGCGCTTTCAACAGCTATTATGCCTTGAACTTTGCTAGTTAGTTGTTGAAAGCTCTTCTTTTCAACAGCTAAAGGGTCGGATTCAGGACAAAAGAGCTGGTGAAACCTGTTACATGGAAGCAAGGTCATATTTTTGCCCAGATCTGACTTTTTCTCAACCAAATCTTTCAAGGTTGGTTTCCAAAGATGCATAATAATTACATCAGATTTAAGGTTTTATCTTGATGTATTATGTGTTTAAGAAGGTGGAAAGGTAAAATTGGTGACCTAGTTTATGAGCAAAAAACTGTCTTTTTTGCCAAAGGTGGCAAATTCAAATTTCTTATGAAGATGCATCAGCCTTGGAAGGTTTTCTACATATGTCAAAGAGTTTGGAGGACATGAATATTATCAAGATTGAGTTTGACCCCTTAAATAGGATATTTTCCTATTTTGTTTTGACTTTCCATTTTTAGTATTCTAGATCCATTTTTATAGGATCTCATCCTACACTTGTTGTATCTATTTTGATTTGACTATTTTTAGCAAATCTGATCCATCTTTCAAGGATCTAGATTTCATCTTGTAGGGCTATAAATCCAAAGACATTTGGAGCACCAAATGGTCAATCTTGGATACATTTTTGTATTATACTAGACTCTTATCTTGATAATAGAATCATAGTCTTCTTTTGCTTTCAATGACAGATTTGTTCATGTACTTCATTTTTCTATACTTTACTTGAGTTTAGCTCAGCTTCTAAGAACTGTTATATTCTTATTAAGCTCATCAACTTGAATTAAACGACTTCTTTCTATCTTGTATGGCCCTACACATTGTTGTATTTGGTTATCTAGACTAGTATTCTTCATACCCTGTTTCAATTACTTTGTCTGATTATTGATTTCTAAAAGAACTGTCTTATTCGAATGCATGATAAGATCTCCTTTTCATTAGCCATTAAGTTATCCCATTGATCGAAACATACCTAATTATCATATTCTTAAGTTACCAAGCATCTTTAGCTTACAACCTTAAAGAGTTTCTTGGAGTGATAACAAATTGGCATCGTTGTCGGGGAGAGGAGATTGAAGCTCATCTTCCCTGGGAGATGACATTAGATCTTATCCTTGATGATAGACAAGGATTAGACATTACATTGGTTGTAATCATCTATCTGGTGACTCCATGAAGGACGAATTCAGTGGCGACTCCATTGTTCAGAAATCTATTGGTGACTCCACTGGTATGACATGAACCGGATCTTTGCTAAGAGGTATGTGTTATGTGATTTTTCAGAAATTGTTGGTTTCCCTAATCCATTGCCTAGTAGAGATGAATCGGAAAATAGTATTCCCAGATTTCAAGGAGAAGAGTGGGAAGTGCCAGCTGAACATTTGTTGGACTTTCATGATTACATGCATTGACTGCAAGTTGTGCATGAGGATGTTTAGATCCGGCTCTTTTGTTTCTCATTAGAGGGAATTTCTCATGATTGGTACCAGTCTTTGCCTTATACCAGTATCAACTCTTTGGAAGAATTTCATGCTTCTTTTCATGTGTTTTGTAAAGACCATTTTCCAGACGATCTTCTCTATCCTGAATGTTGTCATGAATTTCATTTATTGACTAAATATTTGAATGTTAATGAAGAGTACGTTGCTATCGAGAATACTCTTCATTATCGAGAGATTGATGATTCACTTTTTGATAACCATTGTGATTCTTTTAACATTGTATTAAATGCATCTTTTAAATATGGTTGTGATCAAAATCTGATTATCCCTTTTGAAAATTTGAACAATGATGAGCAGATTGACATATCAGCGGGAGATAATTTCAGATCTACAGCAAATACTAAGGGAAGCCTTGAGTTTCCATATTTGCAGACAAAAGCAGTTTGCAGCAGACACGAAGAGGAAGATGATAAGCAAAAGGGTCCAGATCAGCGGTCCATCCTATATGTTTCTCCAACAGATCTCGAGCAGCCTGCAATCAACAGTGAGATTAGTAAAGGTAGCCTTCAACATCATTTTAATTTACAATTGGATCAGCAGTCCAAAGAGTTATTTCTTTGTGAATTTGATGACCCTTTTGCTGACTATTTGGAGTCTATGAGAAGCATAAATCCAAAAATATTTATGTCAGATGAATGTTGGTCTTGTCATCTTTTCAAATTACATTTCCACAATCTATGGTTTCTTTTATCTTTTGGGAAACAATCAAGCATGATATCAGTAATTCATTTACTTTCTTGGCTGCATTGGAAATTTAGTTTTACTTGATCAATCTACCTCTACTGATTAGTGTAGGAGTAGGAAAAAGAATAAGCTCGCCATACGAGCAGCTAGATCTTTTCAGTTGTTGAGTTCATAAATAAGTAGGGCAGGCTACAGGCAGGCTATAGGCAGGTTGCAGGTTTACTGAAGAACAGTTGCACAGGACAGATGACTCCATAACCAATGGTAAAGACCAGATGACTCCATGCCCAATGGTAAAGACCAGATGACTCCATGCCCAATCGTAAAGGCCAGATGACTCCATGCCCAATCGTAAAGGCCAGATGACTCCATGCCCAATGGTAAAGGCGATTGGAACTACTAGGTTCTTGGAAACCTCACAGGGAGGTATCCATCCCAGTTGGAGCCAAATGTTAGCTCCCAAAATGAATCAATCAATTTGTTCCATTTTGTAGTTGATAGCATGGTCATTAATAGGATCCTATATAAATTTTTATCTTTTAGAAGTGTCAAAACATAGGATTTAAGGTTTATTCTAGAAATAAATTGATCCTCCAAAGGTTGTTTCAAAATTTTGTTAAAAAACTTTTCAACAGCTAACATATGTTGTGAAGTTGATGTTAACTGGTGAAAGCCTCGGGTTTCAATGGTTAAGGTGTACTCCTCATAGGAAAGCAAGATGGTGAAAGCGCTAAACACAGATTTCTCTTAAATGACTCCAAAAATCAAAAAGGGACATGCTCGACACACGTCATACAATCATTATGTCCAGCTAGTCGAAACAAATGATGATGATGATACCGCTTGTTCACGTTTTAATAATACATTATGGCAGATCGTGCTCACAAATTTTGTGTGATAGTAAGGAGAGGGTTTGAGCTAACGAACTCTCAATCATCATTGGAGACAGAGGAGAAAGTAACAACCATTAGTTGACACTCAAAGCCGCAGGTCAAATCCTAAAACTCAAAGCCACTGAAAGGAGATGTTTTCGACAGCTCAATATATAGCTCATAATGCATTAAGCTGCTGAAAGGGTATGCTAATGATTTGTTGAACAACACATCAAATGAGTCTGAATCAAATTGAAGGGAAGATTTCATACAGGTGTCAAAGACAAAAAGAAGATTGTGTCATTTTCCAAATTATGGAGATTGATGGCACCATAGCCTAAGATGCCAGATCGATGAGTTGTTTAAATGAATCGACAACTACATATATGTGGTGATAATTTGTCACCGCCTGCCAAAATTAAATCTGGATTTCTAGATAAGCAAAGCCAAGAATAGGTGCCATGCGCCAGTATCACAAAAGAGAAGAGCTTGATATTGAATTATGAGGTGTCAAGTGTTTCCAGACTCATTAGCAACAAAATGGAAAGAATTATAAGATTATTGTCTGTGGAATCACATGCTTCATATTTCAGATCACTGCAAATGTTATAATAATGAAATCCTAGCTTATGGGCATCTGATCTTAAGCACCTCGGCTCTAGGGATCTATGTATTCTTCCAAAACATCACTTGGCAAATCCATTTCTTGAATGGGCACACCAAGTTCTTCCAATTGTTAAAGGAGCCCATCATTTGCTGCAAGCAAAGGAGATATGAAGATTTTTCTTTGTTACATTCTTGCTTTATATCTATTTCATGTGCAACATTATTAAAGAGGATCGTTTCATATCCAATGCTAAAATTGGTTACAAATATGCCTTTCCTTGGGGGTAGAACAGGGTTTGAAATGAACACATTGCTCATATCCAAGAATCAAGAAGAATACTCAAACAAGATGGAACGTGAGGAGCATCCCTTTTTGCCTTTTCTTATTTTGACAACGATGGAAGCACGCAAATTACTCTGGATGAGCTTCAGCGAATCTGCCAGGAATTTGGTATTGTTGAGCTTGAGGAAATGATCAAATAAGTTGATCAAGATAATGATAGGAATACCCATATTCCCTAGCAAGAAGATCCTTCTTGTGCTGCTATCAAATTACAGCCATAGATAACAACAGTTGTGCATTCGGATTTCCTTTTGTATGCTCTGCAGTTGTGGGGTCATTGCTTAAATTATTTCAATATCTCTAATTTATTTTTTCCTGGCTTGCTTAGCACATCAATTCTTGAATCAAGCATTACAGGTCACCTGAGGTTCAAACATCAAATGCCGACAACACTTTATTATGCAACTGCTGAAGAATCTAACACTCTATGCAGGATCATTGCTATTCTTCATAATTTTCTTCTCAAAGATCAAACAAAACTTTCACCAGCATAGGAGGCGCAGTTATAACCAATTAGTTGTTGAAAAGAAGAGATTTCATCAGCGAATTAGAAAATTCTAAGGAAGAACGTAGCATAGACTCGAATCAAGAAGCACTAATTCTTTCAGAAGATATTAGTTCACAAGGTACCACAGGGAGGTTAAAAACTGATCTGATATTTCGGGGGACTTTTGACTGCCTTCCCTAGCTCTAAATGCAAGTTTGAAAGTACCACGGGAAAGCTTAGAATTTCTAGATGTCAATCGACTATTCAAGTGTGTAAACCGAACTCTCCACGACTCAGAAATTTGATTTTTCCCAAGGCAGTTTTCATTAAAAAAATCTACACTTTCAACAGATATTATGCCTTGAACTTTGCTAGTTAGCTATTGAAAGCTCTGTTTTTCAACAGCTAAAGGGTCGGATTCAGGACAAAAGAGATGGTGAAACCTGTTACATGGCAACAAGCTCGTATTTTTGCCCAGATCTGACTTTTTCTCAACGAAATATTTCAAGGTTGGTTTCTAAAGATGCATAATAATTAAATACATCAGATTTAAGGTTTTGTCTTTATGTATTATGTGTTTAAGAAGGTAGAAAGGTAAAATTGGTGACCTAGTTTATGAGCAAAAAACTGTCTTTTTTGCCAAAGGTGGCAAATTCGAATTTCTTATGAAGATGCATCAGCCTTGGAAGGTTTTCTACATATGTCAAAGAGTTTGGAGGACATGAATATTATCAAGATTGAGTTTGACCCCTTAAATAGGATATTTTCCTATTTTGTTTTGACTTTCCATTTTTAGTATTCTAGATCCATTTTTATAGGATCTCATCCTACACTTGTTGTATCTATTTTGATTTGACTATTTTTAGCAAATCTGATCCATCTTTAAGGGATCTAGATTTCATCTTGTAAGGCTATAAAGCCAAAGACATTTGGAGCACCAAATGGTCAATCTTGGATACATTTTGCTATTGTACTAGACTCTTATCTTGATAATAGAATCACAGTCTTCTTTTGCTTTCAATGACAGATTTGTTCATGTACTTCATTTTTCTATACTTTACTTCAGTTTAGCTCAGTTTCTAAGAACTGTTATCTTCTTATTAAGCTCATGAACTTGAATTAAAGGACTTCTTGCTATCTTGTATGACCCTGCACATTGTTTTATTTGGTTATCTAGACTAGTATTCTTCGTACCCCGTTTCAATTACTTTGTCTGATTATTGATTTCTAAAAGCACTATCTTATTCAAATGCATGATAAGATCTCCTTTTCATTAGCCATTAAGTTATCCCATTGATCCAAACATACCTAATTATCATATTCTTAAGTTACCAAGCACCTTTGGCTTACAACCTTAAAAGGGTTTCTTGGAGTGATAACAAATTGGTGTCATTGTCGGGGAAAGGAGATTGAAGCTTAGCTTCCCTGGGAGATGACATTAGATCTACTCCTTGATGATAGACAAGGATTAGACATTACATTGGTTGTAATCATCTATCTGGTGACTCCATGAAGGATGAATTCAGTGGTGACTCCATTGTTCAGAAATCTGTTGGTGACTCCACTGGTATGACATGAACCAGATCTTTGCTAAGAGGTATGCATTCTGTGATTTTTCAGAAATTGTTGGTTTCCCTAATCCAGTGCCTAGTAGAGATGAATGGGAAAATAGTCTTCTCAGATTTCGAGTTGAAGAGTGGGAAGTGCTAGCTGAACATTTGTTGGACTTTCATGATTACATGCATTGACTGCAAGTTGTGCATGAGGATGTTCAGATCCAACTCTTTTGTTTCTCATTAGAGGGAATTGCTCGTGATTGGTATCGGTCTTTGCCTTATGCCAGTATCAACTCTTTGGAAGATTTTCATGCTTCTTTTCATGTGTTTTGTAAAGACCATTTTCCAGACGATCTTCTCTATCCTGAATGTTGTCATGAATTTCATTTATTGACTAAAGATTCAGATGTTAATGAAGAGTACGCTGCTATCGATAATACTCTTCAGTATCGAGAGATTGATGATTCACTTTTTGATAACCATTGTGATGCTTTTAACATTGTATTAAATGCATCTTTTAAAGATGGTTGTGATGAAGATATGATTATCCCTTTTGAAAATTTGAACAATGATGAGCAGATTGACATATCAGCAGGAGATAATTTCAAATCTACTTCAAATACTAAGGGAAGCCTTGAGTTTCCAGATTTGCAGACAAAAGCAGTTTGCAGCAGACATGAAGAGGAAGATGATAAGAAGAAGGGTCCAGATCAGCGGTCCATCCTATATGTTTCTCCAACAGATATAGAGCAACCTGCAATCAACTGTGAGATTAGTAAAGGCAGCCTTCAACATCATTTTAATTTACAGTTGGATCAGCAGTCCAAAGAGGTATTTCTTTGTGAATTTGATGACCCTTTTGCTGACTATTTGGAGTCTATGAGTGATCCAGGGGATCAAATTTTGCTCAAAATTCAAAGTGCTCGGAATCGCTTCAAATCAAATGGGTGTGTAGGCCTCATTGTCACGAACCCAACCCAACTCGTTTGGGTTCAAACAGACGTTGGATGAGAGAGAGATCGTGTTCTGTTCAAATCGTCAAACAGGCAAAAAAAATGTGTTGACTGTACAATCCGCACGGATGTTGACGTGGCAGAGTCGTACGACACGTGGCAGGGCTGAGTTGGCAGGGTCATATGACACATGGCAGGGTTGAGTTGGCAGGGTCGTACGACACGTGGTAGGTGTTGGTTGGTAGTTGGACGATGAATCATTTCTTGACACATGGCATGGTGGCGAATGGATTGGTGACACATGGCCCAAACAAGGGTCGCCACGTGTCACCCAGACATTGGTTAAAACTTGTGTAGTCGGCAGGAATCGACCCTGCGACCTCCGAGCAGGGGTATGGCCTTGGGAAGGGCCGCCCAACCAGCACGCCACTGTAGTGGTTCTTACCACTATATAATGACTACCTACGCACGTACTTCAAATGGAGCCATAACACATATGACCGGTGGTCCATACAACCCATAACACATATGACTGGTGGTCAATACATTGCGCGGGAGTTTTATTACCAACGGTTATAAAACCGCGCCGACACTTGTCTTTTTATCATTTGACTTGGGACTTGGCCCCTTTTTGTATGTGCGCGCGGTCGTATGGTAGGCCACATGCCCAATGGCTTGGCGGTTAGGGGCTAGGCATGCCCTAACCATCCTACAGTTCGCACGGTTATGCGGTTGTGCGCCCGGTGCTAGATTTTAGCATGGAATTGAGCGTGGGTGCTAGGTTGGACACACAGAGGTGCAAATTGTCGATCCAGAGATAGCAAGTTTGAAGGGAAACTTCCAGGAAGCCTATCTTCTTCAAATTTTGGCCAAATCAGGTGTCGAAAAAGCCCAACTAGGGGTTTTTGGATGTTTTGAAACCATTGGAGCAATCTATTTGGCATTTTGAGCATTGTAAAGAACATATTTTAGCACTTTGAGAAAATAATACAAAATATCCATTGGAAGTTGCACCAGGAGATGTAGCCCAAGAGAGGGGTGAACTCCTTTATCATTTGTTGTGTTATGTGTTTTATGTTCACTGTTATTTTCTACTGTTTATCTGCATATTGAATGTGTATTTCTATAAAATTTTGTGTTTGCAAATAGATCCATTTGCATAAGAACACTTGAATTAAAACTTGCAAATATTTTCAAGAATACAAGTCTTTATCATTTTCAGATCAAGTTGGTATCAGAGCTTAGGTTTTTGAAGGCTTGATTATTTGCAAGTGTTTTGTTTTCTGATGCTCACAAGGTTGAAACTCACAAGAGGAGAAGGTCAACTTGTAGAGCCAAGTTCTCATCCTTCAAGAAGAAAGATTATATCATCACCTCAAGCTCCAAGGAGGCATTCACCAAGTATGGCTCATGGAGAGAGTCATGAACATATTCCTACAGAAGATGAAGATCTAAGAAAAGCTTTCATGGAAATGAGAGAAATGATGAAAGTCTTGATGGAAGAAAGGAATACAAGGTTACAAGGTGAAGGCTCCAACCCTTCAAAGCACAAGGGAGACAGTGGTGATAAAACTCCAAATGGAAATGGAGGGAATGGTGCTTCTC
>ML792974.1:393643-406782 GCA_009831015.1 Picea engelmannii | reverse complement strand
CTTTGATTGATGATCAAGGAGAACATGTTCAGATTCCTTCTATAGATGATTTCTCCCCAGAATATCTTACAGAACTGCATGAAAACACAATCCTTGACAGGAGAATGAGAACTTCAAAACGAGGAAATGTGGAATATCTTCGAATTGGTCTTAAAGGCACAAATCCAAGTGGATTGAGGTTGGAAAGGTGAGGGAACTATACCCTCATCTTCAGATAGACTGAAAATAGTCTTTTGGAGGTCCAAAAGATTTCCAATGGGGAGGTGTGGTCCAGGGGATCAAATTTTGCTCAAAATTCAAAGTGCTTGGAATCGCTTCAAATCGAACGGGTGCGTAGGCCTCGTCGTCATGAACCCAATGCAACTAGTTTGGGTTCAAATGGACGTCGGATGAGAGAGATATCGTGTTCTGTTCAAATCGTCAAAGAGGCAAAAAAAATGTGTTGACTGTACAGTCTGTACAGTCCGTATGGATGCTGACGTGGTAGAGTCGTAAAACACGTGGTAGGGCTGAGTTGGCAGGGTCGTACGACACATGGCAGGGTTGAGTTGGCAAGGTCGTACGACACATGGCAGGTGTTGGTTGGCAGTTGGATGACGAATCGTTTCTTGACACGTGGCATGGTGGTGAATGGATTGGTGACACGTGGCCCAAACAAGGGTCACCATGTGTCACCCGGACATTGGTTAAAACTTATGTAGTTGGCAGGAATCGACCCTGCGACCTCCGGGCAGGGGTATGGCCTTGGGAAGGGTCGCCCAACCGGCGCGCCACTGTAGTGTTTCTTACCACTATATAGTTTTGTTATTATTTAAATTGCAATGTGTTTTGGATTGAGCACGGACAAGGCTGGGGCTAAGCCCCAGCCCCCGTCCATATCTATATATATATATATCATATGACTAACCGCACGCGTAGTTCAAACGGAGCCATAACACATATGACCAGTGGTCCATACAGCCCATAAAACATACGACCGGTGGTCAATACATTGCACGGGATTTTTATTACCAACGGTTATAAAACCACGCCGACACTTGTCACTCTATCATTTGACTTTTGGACTTGGCCCCTTTTTGTATGTGTGTGCGGTCGTATGGTAGGCAACATGCCCAATGGCTTGGCGGTTAGGGGCTAGGCGCGCCCTAACCATCCTACAGTTCGCATGGTTATGCGGTTGTGCACCCAGTGCTAGGTTTTAGCATGAAATTGAGCATGGGTGCTAGGTTGGACACACAAAGGTGCAAATTGTCGATCCAGAGACAACAAGTTTGAAGGGGAACTTCCAGGAAGCCTATCTTCTTCAATTTTTGGCCAAATCAGGTGCCGAAAAAGCCCAGCTAGGGGTTTTTGGATGTTCTTAAGCCATTGGAGCCATCTATTTGGAATTTTGAGAATTTTAAAGAACATATTTTATCACTTTGAGCAAATAATACAAAAGATCCATTGGAAGTTGGACCAGGAGATGTAACCCAAGAGAGGGGTGAACTCCTTTATCATTTGTTGTGTTATGTGTTTTCTGTTCACTGTTATTTGTTTTTGTTTATCTGCATCTTGAATGTGTATTTCTATAAAATTTTGTGTTTGCAAATTGATCCATTTTCATAAGAACACTTGAATTAAAACTTGCAAATATTTTCAAGAATACAAGTCTTTATCATTTTCAGATCAATGAGTAGCATAAATCCAAAAATATTTATTTCAGATGAAGGTTGGTCTTGTCATCTTTTCAAATTGCATTGCCACAATCTATGGTTTCTTTTATCTTTTGGGAAAAGATCAAGCATGATATCAGTAAGTCAATTACTTTCTTGGCTACATTGGAAATTTAGTTTTACTTGATCAATCTGTCTCTACTGATTAGTGTAGGAGTAGGCAAAAGAATAAGCTTTCCATACGAGCAACTAGATATTTTCAGTTGTTGAGTTCATAAATAAGCAAGGCAGGCTATAGGCAGGCTACAAGCAGCTACAGGCAGGCTACAGGATTGCTGAAGAACAGTTTCACAGGAAAAATGACTCCATACCCAATGGTAGAGACCAGATGACTCCATGTCCAATGGTAAAGGCCAAATGACTCCATTCCCAATGATAAAGGCGACTGGAACTACCAGGCTCTTGGAAACCTCAGAGGGAGGTATTCATCCTAGTTGGAGCCAAATGACTCCAGAAATCAAAAAGGGACATGCTCGACACATGTCATACAATCATTATGGCTAGCTAGTCGAAACAAACGATGATGATGATACCGCTTGTTCACGTTTTAACAGGACATTATGGCGAATCGTGCTCACAAATTTTGTGCAACGGTAAGGAGAGGGTTTGAGCTAACGAAATCTCAATCATCATTGGAGAAAGAGGAGAAAGAAACAACCATTAGTCGACACTCAAATCCACAGGTCAAATCCTAAAACTCAAATCCATCGAAAGGAGATGTTTTCGACAGCTCAATATATAGCTCATAACGCATTAATTTGTCGAAAGGGTATGCTAATGATTTGTTGAACAACGCATCAAACTAGTCTGGATCAAATTGAAGGGAAGATGTCATACAGGTGTCAAAGAAAAAAAAAAGTTGTGTCATTTTCCAAATTATGGAGATTGATGGCACCATAGCCTAAGATGTCGGATCGATGAGTTGTTTAAATGAATCGACAGCTACAGATCTGTGGTGATAATTTGTCACCGCCTACCAGAATTAAATCTGGATTTCTAGATAAGCAAAGCCAAGAACAGGTGCCATGTGCCAGTATCACAAAAGAGAAGAGCTTGGTATTCGAAGTATGAGGTGTCAAGAGTTTCCAGACTCATTAGCAACAAAATGGAAAGAATTATAAGATTATTGTTTGTGGAATCACATACTTCGTATTTCATATCACTGCAGATGTTATAATAGTGAAATCCTAGCTTCTGGGAATTTGATCTTAAGCACCTCGGCTCTGGGGATCTATGTATTCTTCCAAAACATCACTTGGCAAATCTTTTTCTTGAATGGCCACACTGAGTTCTTCCAATTGTTAAAGGATCCCAGCATTTGATGCAAGCAAAGGAAATATGAAGATTTTTCTTTGTTACATTCTTGGTTTATATCTATTTCATGTGCAGCATTATTAAAGAGGATCATTTCATATCCAACGCTCAAATTGGTTTCAAATATGCCTTTCCTTGGGGGTAGAACAGGGTTTGAAATGAGCACATTACTCATATCCAAGAATCAAGAAGAATACTCAAACAAGATGGAACGTGAGGAGCATCTCTTTTTGCCTTTTCTTATTTTGACAACGATGGAAGCACGCAAATTACTCTGGATGAGCTTCAGTGAATCTGCCAGGAATTTCGTATTGTTGAGATTGAGGAAATGATCAAAGAAGTTGATCAAGATAATGATAGGAATACCCATATTCCCTAGCAAGAAGATACTTCTTGTGCTTCTATCAAATTCCGGCCATAGATAACAACAGTTGTGCATTCAGATTTCCTTTTGTATGCTCTGCAGCTGTGGGGTCATTGCTTAAATTATTTCAATATCTCTAATTTTGTTTTTCCTGGCTTGCTTAGCACATCGATTCTTGAATCAAGAATTGCAGGTCACCTGAGGTTCAAACATCAAATGCCGACAACACTTTATTATGAAGATGTTGAAGAATCTAACACTCTATGCAGGATCATTGTTATTCTGCATAATTTTCTTCTCAAAGATAAAACAGAACTTTCACCAGCATAGGAGGCACAGTTATAACCAATTAGTTGTCAAAAAGTAGAGATTTCATCAGCTAATTAGCAAATTCTAAGGCAGAACGTAGCATAGACTGGAATCAATAAGCACCAATTCTTTCAGAAGATATTAGTTCACAAGGTGCCACGGGGAGGTTAAAAGTTGATCTGAAAAATAATACCTGATATTTTGGGGGATTTTGACTGCCTTCTCGAGCTCTAAATGCAGGTTTGAAAGTACCATTGGAAAGCTTAGGATTTCTATATGTCAACCGACTATTCAAGTGTGTAAAATGAACTCTCCACGACTCATAAATTTGAATTTTCCCAAGGCAGTTTTCATTAAAAAAATCTGCGCTTTCAACAACTATTATGCCTTGAACTTTTCTAGTTAGTTGTTGAAAGCTCTGCTTTTCAACAGCTAAAGGGTCAGATTCATGACAAAAGAGCTGGTGAAACTTGTTACATGGAAGCAAGGTCGTATTTTTTCCCAGATCTGACTTTTTCTCAACCAAATATTTCAAGGTTGGTTTCTAAAGATGCATAATAATTAAATACATCAGATTTAAGGTTTTATCTTGATGTATTATGTGTTTAGGAAGGTGGAAAGGTAAAATTGGTGACCCATTTTATGAGCAAAAAACTGTCTTTTTTGCCAAAGGTGGCAAATTCGAATTTCTTATGAAGATGCATCAGCCTTGGAATGTTTTCTACATATGTCAAAGAGTTTGGAGGACATGAATATTATCAAGATTGAGTTTGACCCCTTAAATAGGATCTTTTCCTATTTTGTTTTGACTTTCCATTTTTAGTATTCTAGATCCATTTTTATAGGATCTCATCCTACACTTGTTGTATCTATTTTGATTTGACTATTTTTAGCAAATCTGATCCATCTTTCAAGGATCTAGATTTCATCTTGTAACGCTAAAAAGCCAAAGACATTTGGAGCACCAAATGGTCAATCTTGGATATATTTTGCTATTGTACTAGACTCTTATCTATATAATAGAATCACAGTCTTCTTTTGCTTTCAATGACAGATTTGTTCATGTACTTCATTTTTCTATACTTTACTTGAGTTTAGCTCAGCTTCTAAGAACTGTTATCTTCTTATTAAGCTCATGAAATTGAATTAAAGGACTTCTTGCTATCTTGTATGACACTACACATTGTTGTATTTGGTTATCTAGACTAGTATTCTTCATACCCTGTTTCAATTACTTTGTCTGATTATTGATTTCTAAAACCACTGTCTTATTCGAATGCATTATAAGATCTCCTTTTCATTAGCCATTAAGTTATCCCATTGATCCAAACATACCTAATTATCATATTCTTAAGTTACCAAGCATCTTTGGCTTACAACCTTAAAGAGTTTCTTGGAGTGATAACAAATTGGCGTCGTTGCCGGGGAGAGGAGATTGAAGCTTAGTTTCCCTGGGAGACGACATTAGATCTACTCCTTGATGATAGACAAGGATTAGACAGTACATTGGTTTTAATCATCTATATGGCGACTCCATGAAGGATGAATTCAGTGGTGACTCCATTATTCATAAATCTGTTTGTGACTCCACTAGTATGACATGAACCAGATCTTTGCTAAGAGGTATGCGTTCTGTGATTTTTCAGAAATTGTTGGTTTCCCTAATCCAGTGCCTGGTAGAGATGAAAGGGAAAATAGTCTTCCCATATTTCAAGGAGAAGAGTGGGAAGTGCCAGCTGAACATTTGTTGGAATTTCATGATTACATGCATCGGCTGCAAGTTGTGCATGAGGATGTTCAGATCCAGCTCTTATGTTTCTCATTAGAGGGAATTGCTTGTGATTGGTACTGGTATTTTCCTTATGCCAGTATCAACTCTTTGGCAGATTTTCATGCTTCTTTTCATGTGTTTTGTAAAGAACATTTTCCAGACGATCTTCTCTATCCTGAATGCTGTCATGAATTTCATTTATTGACTAAAGATTCGGATGTTAATGAAGAGTACGATGCTATCGAGAGATTGATGATTCACTTTTTGATAACCATTGTGATGCTTTTAACATTGTATTAAATGCATCTTTTAAATATGGTTGTGATGAATATCCGATTATCCCTTTTGAAAATTTGAACAATGATGAGCAGATTGACATATCAGTAGGAGATAATTTCAGATCTACAACAAATACTAAGGGAAGCCTTGAGTTTCCAGATTTGTAGAAAAAAGCAGTTTGCAGTAGACATGAAGAGGAAGATGATAAGAAGAAGGGTCCAGATAAGCGGTCCATCCTATATGTTTCTCCAACAAATCTCGAGCAACCTGCAATCAACAGTGAGATTAGTAAAGGAAGCCTTCAACATCATTTTAATTTACAGTTGGATTAGCAATCCAAAGAGGTATTTCTTTGTGAATTTGATGACCCTTTTTCTGACTATTTGGAGTCTATGAGCAACATAAATCCAAAAATATTTCTTTCAGATGAAGGTTGGTCTTGTCATCTTTTCAAATTGCATTTCCACAATCTATGGTTTCTTTTATCTTTTGGGAAAAGATCAAGCATGATATCAGTAAGTCAATTACTTTCTTGGCTGCATTGGAAATTTAGTTTTACTTGATCAATCGGCCTCTACTGATTAGTGTAGGAGTAGGAAAAAGAATAAGCTCGCCATACGTGCAGCTAGATCTTTTCAGTTGTTGAGTTCATAAATAAGCAGGGCAAGCTACAGGCAGGCTGCAGGTTTGCTGAAGAATAGTTGCATAGGACAGATGACTCCATACCCAATGGTAAAGACCAGATGACTCCATGCCCAATGGTAAAGACCAGATGACTCCATGCCCAATGGTAAAGGCCAGATGAATCCATGCCCAATGGTAAAGGCGACTTGAACTACTAGGTTCTTGGAAACCTCACAGGGAGGTCTCCATCCCAGTTGGAGCCAAATGTTAGCTCCCAAAATGAATCAGTCAATTTGTTCCATTTTGTAGGTGATAGCATGGTCATAATAGGATCCTATATAAATTTTTAGCTTTTAGAAGTGTCAAAACATAGGATTTAAGGTTTATTCTAGAAATAAATTGATCCTCCAAAGGTTGTTTCAAAATTTTGTGAAAACGATTTTCAACATCTAACATATGTTGTGAAGTTGATGTTAGTTGGTGAAAGCCTCGGGTTTCAATGGATAAGGTGTACTCCCTGTAGGCAAGCAAACTAGTGAAAGTGCTAAACACGGATTTCTCTTAAATGACTCTAGAAATCAAAAAGGGACACGCTCGACACACGTCATACAATCATTATGACCATCTAGTCGAAACAAACGATGATGATGATACCGCTTGTTCACGTTTTAACAGGACATTATGGCGGATCGTGCTCACAAATTTTGTGCGACAGTAAGGAGAGGGTTTGAGCTAACGAACTCTCAATCATCATTGGAGACAAAGGAGAAAGTAACAACCATTAGTCGACACTCAAATCCACAGGTCAAATCCTAAAACTTAAAGCCACCGAAAGGAGATGTTTTCTATAGCTCAATATATAGCTCATAATGCATTAAGTTGCCGAAAGGGTATGCTAATGATTTGTTGAACAACGCATCATACGAGTCTGAATCAAATTGAAGGGAAAATGTCATACAGGTGTCAAAGACAAAAAGAAGATTGTGTCATTTTCCAAATTATGGAGATTGATGGCACCATAGCCTAAGATGCCAGATCGATGAGTTGTTTAAATGAATTGACAACTACATATCCGTGGTGATAATTTGTCACCGCCTGCCAAAATTAAATCTGGATTTCTAGATAAGCAAAGCCAAGAACAGGTGCCATGCACCAGTATCACAAAAGAGTAGAGCTTGGTATTCGAAGTATGAGATGTCAAGAGTTTCCAGACTCATTAGCAACAAAATGGAAATAAATCTAAGATTATTGTCTGTGGAATCACATGCTTCATATTTCAGATCACTGCAGATGTTATAATTATGAAATCCTAGCTTATGGGCATTTGATCTTAAGAACCTTGGCTCTAGGGATCTATGTATTCTTCCAAAACATCACTTGGAAAATACGTTTCTTGAATGGCCACACCGAGTTCTTCCAATTGTTAAAGGAGCGCAACATTTGTTACAAGCAAAGGAGATATGAAGATTTTTCTTTGTTACATTCTTGGTTTATATCTATTTCATGTGCATCATTATTAAGGAGGATCGTTTCATATCCAATGGTCAAATTGGTTTCAAATATGCATGTCCTTGGGGGTAGAATAGGGTTTGAAATGAGCACATTGCTCATATACAAGAATCAAGAAGAATACTCAAACAAGATGGAACGTGAGGAGCATCTCTTTTTTCCTTTTCTTATTTTGACAACGATGGAAGCACGCAAATTACTCTGGATGAGCTTCAGCGAATCTGCCAGGAATTTTGTATTATTGAGGTTGAGGAAATGATCAAAGTAGTTGATAAAGATAATGATAGGAATACCCATATGCCCTAGCAAGAATATCCTTCTTGTGATGCTATCAAATTTCAGCCATAGATAACAGCAGTTGTGCATTCGGATTTCCTTTTGTATGCTCTGCAGTTGTGGGGTCATTGCTTAAATTATTTCAGTATCTCTAATTTGTTTTTTCCTGGCTTTCTTAGCACATCGATTCTTGAATCAAGCATTGCAGGTCACCTGAGGTTCAAACATCAAATGTCGACAACACTTTATTATGCAGCTATTGAAGAATCTAACACTCTATGCAGGATCATTGTTATTCTGCATAATTTTCTTCTCAAAGATAAAACAAAACTTTCACCAGCATAGGAGGCGCAGTTATAACCAATTAGTTGTTGAAAATCAGAGCTTTCATCAGCTAATTAGCAAATTCTAAGGCAGAACGTAGCATAGACTGGAATCAAGAAGCACCAATTCTTTCAGAAGATATTAGTTCACAAGGTGCCACGGGGAGGTTAAAAACTAATCTGAAAAAAAACCTTTGAAAAATGATACCTGACATTTCGGGGGACTTTTGACTACCTTCCCGAGATCTAAATGCAGGTTTGAAAGTACCATGTGAAAGCTTAGGATTTATAGATGTCAATAAACTATTCAAGTGTGTAAAATTGACTCTCCATGACTCAAAAATTTGATTTTTCCCAAGGCAGTTTTCATTAAAACAATCTATGCTTTCAACAGCTATTTTGCCTTGCACTTTGCTAGTTAGCTATTGAAATCTCTTCTTTTCAACAGCTAAAGGGTCGGATTCAGGACAAAAGAGATGGTGAACCCTATTACATGGAAGCAAGGTCGTATTTTTGCCTAGATCTGACTTTTTCTCAACCAAATCTTTCAAGGTTGGTTTCTAAAGATGCATAATAATTAAATACATCAGATTTAAGGTTTTATCTTGATGTATTATGTGTTTAAGAAGGTGGAAAGGTAAAATTGGTGACCTAGTTTATGAGCAAAAAACTGTCTTTTTTGCCAAAGGTGGCAAATTCGAATTTCTTATGAAGATGCATCAGCCTTGGAAGGTTTTCTACATATGTCAAAGAATTTGGAGGACATGAATATTATCAAGATTGAGTTTGACCCCTTAAATAGGACCTTTTCCTATATTTCTTTGACTTTCCATTTTTAGTATTCTAGATCCATTTTTATAGGATCTCAACCCTCACTTGTTGTATCTATTTTGATTTGACTATTTTTAGCAAATCTGATCCATCTTTCAAGGATCTAGATTTCATATTGTAAGGCTATAAAGCCAAAGACATTTGGAGCACCAAATGGTCAATCTTGGATACATTTTTCTATTGTACTAGACTCTTATCTTGATAATAGAATCACGGTCTTCTTTTGCTTTCAATGACAGATTTGTTCATGTACTTCATTTTTCTATACTTTACTTCAATTTAGCTCAGCTTCTAAGAACTGTTATCTTCTTATTAAGCTCATGAACTTGAATTAAAGGACTTCTTTCTATCTTGTATGACCCTGCACATTGTTGTATTTGGTTATCTAGACTAGTATTCTTCATAGCCTGTTTCAATTACTTTGTATGATTATTGATTTCTAAAATCACTGTCTTATTCGAATGCATGATAAGATCTCCTTTTCATTATCCATTAAGTTATCCCATTGATCCAAACATACCTAATTATCATATTCTTAAGTTACCAAGCATCTTTGGCTTACAACCTTAAAGATTTTCTTGGAGTGATAATAGATGTGATAAGCAAACAAGGACTAGAGGTGAAAAAGTCAAAATAAATTTTGTAGACGCATGAATTTTTTTCTTGTTGAAGGAGGATCGTGCTCTTATGATGATGAGAGCATAGGAGACATAGATGCTCCACTCAGGTATAAGAATCTGGTGAAACAATGGGTACCTAAGGAACTACCTCCTATAGATGTTGACTTCGTTGTCAACAATAAGACATATCGCATTGCACCATCCTCCCTACATGGCTTGGGGCTATTTTCCATGGATGGAATAATTGTAAAATACAATACAGTAACTGAATTGATGAACTATGTCGGGTTGTGTTACAATTATAACGATTGTATGCGGCTGGTCCGGTACATGCGAAGTATGCAGAGATATGCACTCGCCGCAAATTATATACAACTAATAAACAAGGATAAAAATAAGGGAGCGACTATCTATGTTGATGGAAGGCCTAAAGCTTCTGGCAATGTCGCAGGGTTTATAGACAACACACGACCTAGGACAACAAACAAACAACCGAATTGCATATATGAGGGACGTGAAGAGAATCGGGTAGTCCTGTGCGCAATAAAAAAGATAGCTCACGGGGAAGAGTTATTAGTGGATTACCATTTGAATCGAATAAAAGCATTGACTAATAGTGTGCAGGTTCTTAAGCAACACCTCTTTAAGAAGCCTCTACTTATTGCATTATATTTTTTTATTATCTTTAACATTGTTGTAAATATTATCTTTAACATTGTTTTTTTGTTATCATTTACAATTTTTTAAATATTTGGGGGTTCTAATTATATTATAATGTGGCAGGATGATCGTGGAAAAGGGCCAGCTGCAGAACATGTAAATGATTATCAATTTCCACTTTCATTTTACGTTGTTTTTATTATTTTCTTATATAATTTTATTGAAATAACATTGTTTTTGTTGAAATTATATGTAGTCTGCAGGCCATATGAATCATGATTCCACCGATGAGGAGGGGTTTTATTCATGCGTTGATCCGATGCTCTTATTAAAAAAAAAATCATTAAAGATAACAAGGAACTTGTTAGCTTGTTAGATCATCCAGAAAAAACTCTCGACGTCAAAGCAAAGATCAAGCTCCTTATGTCACAACTTAACACATATAAGGTAATAACCATAATTTAAAATGGTTTTTTTAATGCACTCATATGTTCAATTATGATACTTTGTTCTTTAACTTTTACATTATCTCACGGAAAAACATTTTCTTTTTTATAAAGGAATTTTTGGAGCCTGTTCAGCCCGGTGTTGGTAGTAGTGGCACTACAAATACGCTACAGAGTCTTGATGCGAGCGGTCATACAGTTTCTAGAGAACTATTTACTCCTTCATATTCCACACCTAATTTATATAAGAGCCATGACACGCACCGCCAGGCATCCACACCTCAATCAGATTCTAGAGATGGTGGCAGAGATGAGAATCATAGTGATGTGGTTGAGATGGTTGCATTTCCTGGAGCTAGACATGTGACAAGCACGGGGACCCTTTCGTGCACATTTTTGTTCGATGATAATGGACTTCCATTAAAACAATCATGACTCCCAAGTAGTTTTAATTCATATTTTAATCGTTTAATGTTGTCCTCGTACAGAAATCATCTAGATTATTAATTTTAAATTAATGATCATATCTTTTTGTGTGTAGGAAACGACCTTTTTTATAGGCACCTAGAGAGCAAGACCTTGTCTATTTTTGGGGCAACCTTACGCATGAGGTGGAATTTCCAGAATTCCAACCTCAAAAAGGAACTTATGAATTATCTTGAAGACCTCTTTGGTGTGACACGTTCAATAAAAAAGCAGTCACATCTATAGCGGGTATGTGGGATGTTTATAGATGAAGCTTGGCATGAAATCCTAGGTATGAGCGTCCTCCCTCAATTCCAAAGAGGGATTGGAAGGCGATCATTGATGATGCAAAAGAGAATATTTTGAAAAAATTAGGAGAACAAATAACTGGTACACCAAGGTAAATTACAATTTTTTGAATTCAATACCAGCTTTATTTTTCTTTAGATCTAAATAAAAGTGTGGTTATATATAACATACTTGAAAAATTTGATGATAGGTTGCCTGACACTTCGAAGGAAACCAAAGCAAGGATTTCCAAACATGGCCAACACAATCTAGGCCAGGGCGTCTACTCGAGGTTACATTCATGAATCATAAGTACCCAAACATGTTAAGAATATTATTTGTATCACCTTACAACTTTAAGGTAATTGCAGCCAAAAACATTAAAAAACCACACCCTTATGCAATGCAAGGCAACGACTTCGGAACTGAAACCATGGAGGAAGACCTCCAACTTGGTTACAAGTACGGTTATAAAGCAGTGGTTGATCGTAGGAAAAGCATGGGGCAGACCCCAAGATCCAATTTACGGGATAAGGTAAATAAAAATCAGTCCACATTAACCTTTCGTTACTTATAAAATACGTAAATGTTTGATATCGTCCATAATTTAATGTCTTACTTTGTTTTAATCAGGGTAGCAACACTATCAACGAAACCATTAGTACTGGAGAACATAGAATTGATAGTGCAACTCAGCCAAAAGATCATGGTTCTCCCCAGCAGCCCCATCCTAGTGAGGTGCAGCCCCAAGATGTTCTTGTGACTGAGGCCCACAACGGTAAAATGTCTATATATTAATCATATACTTATAATTTTTTATGTTTCAATGGCAGAGAATGTCATAGATGATCCTCCTCGACCTGAAGATCAGGTGAACAGGCCCGCAGCCATTCCAACGGTGCCAACTAGAGGACCAGGTAAATAATTACATTGCTGATTTTTTTTTAATATTAATGAACTACTTCAATGATATTTAAAAATTGGACATATAAATTTAATATTTTTTATTTTTTTAGGTGATGGCCCCTCACAGTAGCATCCACGTCGTGGGTATGATACCAGACATACTCAGCGTGAAAGGACTGAAATAACATCAATTGTTGAAGAGCACCGAGTAAATGAAGACATGGAGATGGATGAATTGCTTAAGAACTGGAAAGCACAAAAAAAGACTAAAAGAAATCCATGATGTCATGTAATATTTTTATAAGACAGTTAGATGTACATTATATAGATGAACATGTAATGATGCATATAATGCATTGACATTATGGGTACTTTTTCATCTGATAATATACACAAGGCTATTTCTATGGCTTGTATATATCTGTGAATGTAATTTTGT
>ML792974.1:383128-393593 GCA_009831015.1 Picea engelmannii | reverse complement strand
TAGAACTTGAATATGCAATATGCAACTTCCAAAATCTTGTGACATGATATATGCAACTTTGAAAGTCTTGTGACATGTGACATGTGGCAAGCATCTTTTTCCAAGCAATGTGCAAACTTTAAACTTGGTGCAACATGAAAAAAAAAATGGGAAGATACAATAATAAGTTTTAAGGATTAAACATGAGGGGTTGGAAATGGCCATGTCAATCATTTTATAATATTTTTTCAAAGCATTAGCCTTATTTTCATTGTGTCTCGCATGACAAAGAGCATTACCATTCTTTTCATTGTGTCATGGACATGGTGTTGCTACTCAACATTGCCTCAAAGCCTACTTTTTCATTCCTCTATGATATGTACAATGATGTTGAACCTTCCAAAAATCATTGCGAGTAGAAAAATAAGCCAAGGATAGGAACCCAAGGATTTCAATGTTAAGGTCTTGTGATTCCACAAGGTGGGATACAAATAGGAATTGCTTCCATGCATAAACATGCTAAATACCCTGATTGAGAATGTGGATGTAACAAGTTGAACATTGAAATCATAGAGCGATGACATAATCGAGCAATATGGCATTGATACTCTTCAAAGGATGTATGAGTTCTCACCTCCCACAATGTCAGTAATCCTTTGGTGTTTGCAAAATTTTAGAAAAAGGCATGATGTTTATAACATTATGAAGGCATGGTGGATTTTAGTTAAGCCATTCCAAACTACCACAAGTAAGGTACACTATGGCATATTATGTTCTCCTTTAACATTTTTGTTTTCCAATGTTCAATGTTCATAAACACCTATTCATAGGACTTGGTGATGTATAATGTTGGTTGGAGTTAGTGATTGATTCAATAAACATTGACAACAATATCGATAAATCAGATGGCATGAAAAATGTGAGTTCCACCTGCATACTTACCCTTCAAAATCCCAACTGCATACTTATCATTCATATAAATATTATTAGAATGAGATCTTACAAGCACACTAGATCAATTCAATCCATCTACCATTAATAAACAAACTTGTAACTCACCCATGAGATCAAACCATAATAATAGTGTTAGAAGGAAGTTACCCTCTAGGCCTAGACATAGATTCATATGCACATTACACCCACTAAACTCCATTCTCAAATATAATGGAACCAATTGAGCTTCAGATAAACCTCCTCTTCTTGTACGTGATGGCCATCCTATGGAAATCACATAAAGTGTGATGAACAACATGACAATAGATGCACTAAAAGGGTATTTTTTCATAATACACCTCATGAGAGCACCTCTTCTCTTAACATTATATAACTCATGGTAGGATTAGTAGATCCTACCATATAGTATAGTGACATAAACATTGTATAAATTAGTTAGAAACATGCAATTATTAGAGAGTAATGCACAACGGGTTCATATATATCCACGTCATCATGGTGATGTTATCAAGTCATCTTGTTGAGGCATGGACCAATCATAGGTTGCCACATATCATTGATGATGTCATCAATTTAGAGTTAAGGAGACAAGTGATACCTTCAGGATATTACACATGACATTCTTGCACATATGGATTAAAAATATATGTCATTCTCTTTTTCATCAAAGTATATCTAAGTGTTGACTTCTAGATTTGAAGTGAAGTTTAAATGGATTTGATATAAATTTGGTGCCAGATGATTTGATCATCCTTCACATATCATGTTTTAGGATTTGGCATGGTTTTCTCCATGGGATTGACACGTATCTTAATTGAATTTAATAAAAAATTAAGTTTCAACATACATATGGATTCGATACTTTATGTTTTGTAGATTGCATGACCTTTGGACTAGACCCACATTTATTTTTGGAGGATTTAATAACACTTTAGGTCTAGAAATAACTCGGTGAATTTAAAATATTGAAACAAATAAAACATAACTTGCATATGTCATTGCTAACAAACCATCTTGAAAATTGATCTCGTTCACTTAGTTTTCTTCCATAAACATATATCTTATACTCTACCATCTGGTATTTGCTTGCCTCTAGACCAAATAATTCTTGTTTTGTCAGCTCAACCAGAAAACAACCTTGAATTTGAATGAGACTATTTTAGCGCATAATTAATTCCATATGGTTAATGATTATATTTGAATCTCTCACTACAACCAACGATTGAGCACATGAACCTTTAGAAATTTTCAATCCTTTCCAAAGTGCATAAGCTTTTGTTTGGTTGTTGGAAAAAACACCAAGTCCCCATGAAAAATAAGTTTCAATTGTTCCTCTAGGGTCCATGATGACACCCCCTCCCCTGCCCATCCCAGCCACCCTATATTTTTTACCAAGTTACTCACATACCAATGGTGGGCCTTTTTTCCCTCCTTGCATTTCCCCATGATTATCTTTGGAGTATGAAGAAGCAATTCCAATTTTTTGTGGGTTGATTTTGATGGAAAAATAATTGAAGAGGTATGGGCTTATGCAATGGTTATCAAGAATCCAAGGACTCCATTAGTCCTCCTAAGCTACATGCTCCATTGGTTCCACTCCACTTACTAATCCACATGCTCCATTGGTTCCACTCCAGTTACATGAACATTATTGCAACCAAGGCATCCCCAAGTCAAATACATGCCTCCATGAAATAATCCAAGATACATTATGTTGTCTAGGGATAAATTACCTCCTCTAGAATGTCAATGCTTATTTTCCAATGTAGGGCATCCTCCCAAGAAAGCAACCAATATAAATTTGGCCAACATAAATAATGTCCCAATTTATCTAATTATCTCCAACACTCCAAGGAGGAATGTAATGCAAGCATTCAACTAAGGTTAATCAACCACTAAGTAAACCACCTCCAATGTGAAAATCTTTCTCAAACCATCCAAGGGATAATCATACACCATGTACCCCAAATCTCATGAAGCACCCCCAAACATGGTGTAAACACTTTCAGAGTAATCTCGAAAGATAACACAACCCCTATGACTTTGTTGAACTTGTTAGATATTTTTCTAAATTGATAATGAGAATGCCTATAACACAACCCCTATGAATTTGTTGAACTTGTTAGATAGTTTGCTAAATTGAAAATGAGAATTCCTATTTCCTAATTTTTCTTTGATGGAACATCCATAGCTACTTTTACCTATGGAAGAGAATCAATTTAGTGGATGGTCCTTATAGAATCAATACACATGGTATTATGATATACATTTATCATGAACTTTGATTCAACCTTACTAGTTCCCTTTATTTTTCTTAAGACGTGGTTTCTATTTTTCAAAGTGCCCAGTGTTAACTAGATTTTCCTATGCTTCTACCAAAATTATAGAACCTAGACTTAGCAAAATTGCAAATATTCCTATCAAACCTAGTGGATATTCATGTTGACCTCTGTAATGAACCTCAAATTCACCAAAAAAAAAATTCTACGACATAATTCAATTTCGTTTAAGTTTAGAAATTAAGAGAAGGTAAAATTCATTTATGTCCATAATGTCATTTTTACACCAGTCTAGATTACTTTGAACCAAAAAGCTTATGTGGGTAAATTCTTTCCATAATTCTATCACTTCCCTTGACTCTCAAACTACTCCAACATACTTCTTTGTATATAGGCAATGTCTAAACTCGGGTCGAAGGAACCTTTGATGTTCAGAGAGATAAATCTCAGAAGGGATAGCACCTTTGAAGTATTCAAAGGGAGGCAGAGATCGAAATCGTATCGTAGAGGTCAAGTTCAGATGGAGAACGCTAAGTCATTTTGGCCAGAGATCCTTGAGCGGAGTGAACAAACGGTGAGATTTCTTCGTGGGGAAGTACCGAAATCCCACGGACTGTTTGCATAACTATTCTTAAGTGTTCATCATGTTCCTCCTCCATTTTAGAATAGACAAGAATATCGTCGATAAATACTACTATGAACTTGTCTAAGTACTGACTGGAAATGTTGTTCATCAAGAACATAAACATGGCTGGTGCGTTAGTGAGTCCAAAAGGTATGACTACAAACTCGTAGTGTTTGTATCTTGTTTGAAAATTTGTTTTGTTTATGTCCTGGTCCTTTATCCTAACTTGATGATAACCGGATCGTAAATCCAGTTTTGAAAAGATCTTGTCCCCACCAACTTGATCGAATAGATCATTTATCCTTGGTAAGGGTTAATAGTCATTTTGTTCAGTTGTCTATAATCGATACATAGTCTTAGAGTATCGTCTTTATTTTTCACAAAGAGGACTAGTGCTCCCCATGGCGAGACACTCGGTCTGATATACTCTTTGTCCAATAATTCCTGTAATTGTATTTTTAATTCTATCAGTTATAGTAGACTCATTCGGTAGGGTGCTTTTGAGATAGGGGCTGATCCAGGTAGTAATTCTATGGAAAAATCTATTTCCCTTCTAGGAGGTAATTCTGGTATCTCATCCACAAACATGTCTATGAATTCACGTAGGACAGCAAAGTCTTCTAACTTGGGATTATCTTCTTTTTCTAATAGATTCGTTACTTGGATGGCGTAAACTTGACATCCATTTCTAATACATTTCTTGAGTTGCATCGTTGAAACTTGTCTGACTAATACAGGTTTTGGTATGCCTTGGGTTGTTCTAACAGTGCCAAAATTGTCTTTATAGCTAAGTATCTTTGTATAACAGTCTAGTACTGCTTTGTGTTGTTCCAACCAATCCATCCCGATAATCATATCATAAGATCCTAGTGGTAAGATGTTCATATTGGTCTTTATCTTTTGACCATCTAAGCTTAACTCAAGATCGGAAATAAAGTCAACTACTTTCCTTTTTGTACCTATTACTAGTTGTACAAGCCATGATTTTGCATGCTTCAATGTCTTAAGTTTATTCGACTCTACTACATCAGGAGTAATATAACTTAACGTAGCTCCAGGGTCAATTAAAACATAAATTCGAGTGTCATTGATTTTACCTTCAATTTCTACCACCAAGGACTGGTGGTCATCTTGTCGACCATCTATGGCTTCATTTATCCGATGTAGGCTTCTGCCCACGTCTCCCACTATCGAGGCTTCCTGCAAATTGTGAACAAAAGTTCTGTTTGCCAAAATTAAACATGGACAGTTCCTCCTTAGATGAGGCTCTTCGCATTCCCAACACTTTAATGGCTTGCGGGAGTTGTCCCCAAACTTCTTTGTTCCCATATTTACCAGTTTACTGCTACCTTGCGCATTCGGATGATTGGAGTGAAAATCCTTCCTTGTGAAACCTTTTGCTACATTCTGATAGGGAGTTGGCTAGTATCCCTTCCTCCGCTAGTTCATTCGATCTTGCTTCTTATCCTTCCAGGCCTTGGGAAACTCTACCCATTGTTTATATTGGTCATATCACATTCGTTCTTTCCTAAATACCTCACTCAAGGATTTGGGGTTGTCAAACTCAATTCTGTCCATGTAGGATTGTGGTAAACAACTTAAGAATCGTTGGATTTTTACCTTATCCTCCCGGATGTATGGTACGAATCTTAGTAGTTCTAGAAATTTATTTATAAGGTCCTCCATTGTCATCTGTCCGAGTCCTAACTCGTAAAAAAATTTCATCTTCCTTTCATAATAGCTTTCAGAAAGGTATTGTTTCTTGAAATACTTCTTAAATTCAGACCATTCCAACTATTTCTCCTTTAGGCCCTTGGCCAATTTCAGGTCCTTCCACCAAATGTTGGCCTTCCCCTTCAGATTGTAGATGGTCATTCTAACCTTCATGTTGCTGGAATAGTTGTAGATCTGGAAGTATTGTTTGATGTCCAACAACCATGCCTCAGCTTCTTCTTCTATCCTGGATTCTCCGTCAAAGGTAGTTGTTTCGATCTTTTTAAATTCTCCTTCAAGGTGGTCTTCTTGTTTTATTTTTATGTCTGGTATAGTTTTGTCTTCAGCTAAAGGTGTCCCTTCAGACAAACTGTCTCCTTTTTCTGTTTCAGCACCAGAATTCTTGGAGGCCCTTTTGCTGACCTCCTCATCATGGTTATCATCTTTTGGGCTTTTCTTGGTTACTATACTACGCAGCAGGACTTCATTTATCTCTTGCTACTCCTGCTGTGCTTTCTTCAATTTTTTATTGTCGGCCTTGAACACATACAGTTCAACAATAAGATTCTTCATTGTTTCTAACACCTTCGTGGGTGAGCTTCCATCACTGATCTGTCTTGGATCTCCAGGAGGTCCTTGCTACGGATTCCCTTCCATCCTGATTTCTGCACCTTCTTGGGCTACCATAATCAACACAAAACAGAAAGGCTTTCTATTTGTAACCAAAAGATTTATTAGTTTTTTCATAAATCAGAATATATACTAAGCAATTAATGTGGCCCTGTTCAGGCCCAGTGTTGTAACTTTTTCTTTGATACCATATGTAATGAACCTCAAATTCACCAAAAAAAAAAAAAATCTACGACATAATTCAATTTTGTTTAAGCTTAGAAATTAAGAGAAGGTAAAATTAATTTATGTTCATAATGTCATTTTTACACCAGTCTAGATTACTTTGAACCGAAAAGCTTATGTGGGTAAATTCTTTCCATAATTCTATCACTTCCCTTGACTCTCAAACTACTCCAATATACTTCTTTGTATATAGGAAATGTCTAAACTCAAGTCGAAGGAACCTTTGATGTTTAGAGAGATAAAGCTCAGAAGGGATATCACCTTTGAAGTATTCAAAGGGAGGCAGAGATCGAAATCGTCTCGTAGAGGTCAAGTTCAGATGGAGAACGCTAAGTCATTTTGGCCAGAGATCCTTGAGCGGAGTGAACGAACGATGAGATTTCTTCGTGGGGAAGTATTGAAATCCCATGGACCATTGGATCTCGTAGATCTATGGGAAGGTTAAGACGGATTTTCCTTTAGCGTTCAGAAGCTCAGGAGGAGTAGCGATCGTTGGACGAGAAACAACAAGAGTCGTTGATCTCGTGCTTCGAACTTCGCTATTTCAGAGTACGGGGTTTGGAGTATCAAGGGATTTTTAAGTCGCTGCATCGCAAACTCCCGATTTGCAAAATCCTGAAAGAATTGGGACCATTGATCTCATGCAAAAGGGTCAAAAACTCGTTAATCCCCTTTCGGCATTTCAGGTCCCGAGAGTTCGAAGGTCTAGAAACGTTGCATCTGGAGTCGCGAAATCCCGAATCGTGAAACTCCGAAATGTGAAAAGGCCAAGACTTGTTAAGCCACTTTCGGCATTTCGGGTCCTGGGAGTTCAAAGGCCTAGAAACGTTGTCGTCGGAGTCGCGAAATCCCAAATCGTGAAACCCCGAAATCCTGAAATGTTGGGTCTTCGGTCTCTTCACATTTCATGATTCGGAAAACAGCATGGTCTTTTGTGTTTGGCGTTTGTAATCTCCGAAACCCGATTGACTTCGGCCTTTCACACCATTTTGTTCTCTAAGGTTTAAACCATTAAACAATATTCTAAGCTTTTTATCGGTAGAGGTCCTGAATAAAAGTCTCTGAACCCTTATGCTTATGAAGCGCTACACATCTGTAATACCTTATACTAGGGAAACGAACTCTCCTCTAAAATCTTTCTGAATATTGTGATAACAAATCTCTGTGTGGATTCTTCTATTTCATTTATTAAATTTTTGTTAATGTAGTCTGTACGTAGTACTAGCTGCACTGGTATCTGTATGCCTTATATATATATATATATAATTCTATAAGTACTATATGTATAGGCTTCTTCCAATTCAATTATTCAAAAATAGATCTGCTAGAACTTCAATTACAGAAGTAAACATATGCCTAGAAATAGATCGGTATCTTTCAAGCTCATCTATACATAGACAATCCTACCTAGAATATGATTTCAGAGTTAATTATGTTTTCTGTAGGTGGATCTGTTCCATCAAGTTCATATGTAGATAGTTTTGTCTAGCATTTGTTTTAGGAGGAACCATTCCCTGGATTTATTCCTTGATCATAAACTTCTTACAACGAACAGATGTCATCCATGGAAATTATTTCAACTTAGCACAATTAGATGCATAATCTCAGATACACGAATCCTTCAAAACAAAGACGGAGCATACCTTTAAAGAAGATAAAATACAAGGTTGACATTTCAGCTTTCAGGACTTACTTACTACATATACACGAAGTTCCTTTGCTTTACTAAACCCTGAAATCCTAGATCCCGAAACCTTGAAAATGTTGGGCCCATAGTCCCTTCGCATTTCGCAATTCGGCATTTCGTGTTTCATTCTGTTTGAACGTCTGGTGTCCCGACATCCCAAAAATCCCAACCTCCCAAAATCCTAAAGTGTTGGGCCCACAGACATTTCCCATTTCACAATTTGGCACTTCTCAGTTCATTGTTTATGCGTCCGGGTTCGTAAACCCCGGAACCACGGACCCCAAAACCCTGATCATTATCACAACTTGGCACATGATTTTCTCACCGAAGTATAAATACCCTATGTAAAGTTCTCAGGTTCAATTCCATTTATAATAGGTAAATTCTGTATACTGGAGTTTCCGAAATACCGGTAATTACCCTACAGTTGCCTCTGTGGTAATAATCCCAGTTTATGAAGGGACTATTCCAGAATTTAACCATAATTTACTTCTGATTATCCTAACAATTAATAGACAGAAAATCGATATTCATCCGAGATTAACTCAAACGTAAACATTATTCCATATTAAATTTGTAAGGTATTCTATCATTTTTTCCCTTTTATACTTCATACATTGAACAGATTTCGCCCAGGTTATTGTATTCTTACCGAATTAAATAGATGCATTACCATTGTGCCTAAATAATTCAAAGAGATGGAACATAATTTCAATTCAGATTTAACGAATACATTGCATCGTATATATGATCATTCAAACAGAAAATGGAAATCATTTTAGTTCAGATTTAACACATGCATTGCATCTTATATAAAGTCCTCCAGATAGAGAAGGAGTAGAATAACATATATGAACCATTTTTGTGGGAAGACAAAGGGAACAACCACGTTCCTCCCAACCGTAGAATAGGGCAGCCAAAACCACTTGCCTGATTCACCCCCTAGCCTGACCATGAATCCATGAGGGAGAACTTGGAAACTCCTCCTCAGCAATGTCCTTCAATCCCAGTAGTTATCCTCTTGCCTCACACTTACTCAACAGTTCTCATAACAGTAAGGAAATTGCATTTCAGTAGACTCCTCTTGCCTCACACTCAATCCATAATGTTCATAACAGCAAGATAACTCAAAAATCGTTTCCCCAGCATACTTGGCAGCGTCCTGCCTCCTCGCATATGTTATATATCAATTTTTCCCAGGTCTTTCTCCCTCCCTTGGGGGGGAATTTTCGTAGCTTTTCTAAATCCCTGATTTTCAGGGGCTGCCCATGGCCAAATCTCTGATTTTCCACTTGTAATAATCATCCCAGAGGTAGTTCCAACTTTTTCCCCACTCATGGAGTCATGGTCAGCTGATTTTAACATGGTTGTTCCATTTGTCCTCCTGCAATTAATATAAATCTTATGTTTTTATACAAGTATCATAGTCAAATAGTTAGTTGAGTCCCAATCAGAACTCTGCCTAACAGTCATAATAATTAATTACAAATATCAAATTTGAAATTCAGAATTGCCACAAATGGCAAAAATTTTCCAAATTCGAATTGACTAAAAACGGAAATAAATTTCCAGCAAATTTAAATTTCAAAAATATTTTATTTTGGGGGATATCACAACCTTCTTATAGTTGAATTTCATGGACTCCCATAGAATTTGATCCCAATGATGTCGATCCCAATAACCTTTTTTATTCATGGTGTTTTCCCCCTTGTTTCTATTTGCATTGGGATTTTGGCGACCATGACATGTTTGTATTGAAAAAAGTTCACTTTATTCTACATTGAACCTATATTACTATTTTGAAGAAATACCATAATTGTTTTGAATTATGTCAAAATTGTAGTTGAGTCATTCATATTTATAGTTAAGCCTTTTGTTTATATATTTTCATTGGTATCAAATTCTATGTGCCCATATGTGTATGGATTTATCCATATGCAAATTAAATCCCATATCTAGTCTATTTTGACAAAAGAAAGTGGTTCTTTTTATTTTTGTGAGAGAAGTAGTTTAGTGAATGGATTTTATAGTTATTTCCTTCTACTTATAGGTTGTTTGGTATGAAATCTTATATGGCTAGAAGCGTATTGGTTTATGTCTATAAAAGTTCCGAAAAAAAAAAAAAAAACGTATGTCTACTTTGAAAAAAATAGCATACTTCTTTTTATTTGTCTGATATAAGTATTTTAGTAGATCACCATATAGTTATTGCCTTGTACTTACTTGAAATTGAAGATGTAAATCTCTTGTAGAAAACCCATGTTATTGTAGCATGGTTGGATATTCTCATAAATAAACATGTTAGAATACAACTATACATAAACAAAATATATAGCTTCATTATAGTAGGTGTACAATTAGATTATGAAATGT
>ML792974.1:352874-383078 GCA_009831015.1 Picea engelmannii | reverse complement strand
AAACCCATGTTATTGTAGCATGGTTGGATATTCTCATAAATAAACATGTTAGAATACAACTATACATAAACAAAATATATAGCTTCATTATAGTAGGTGTACAATTAGATTATGAAATGTTAGAGATAATTTCAAGAGATATTTGTCATAGATAAACTTTTAGTATCGAAAGAGGGATACGTATATAAATAATTTCATTGTTTTCTATTGATAGTTATTAATATGGCAATGATAATATGCAATTGCCACCTAAAATTATGAAAGCCTTGTGTAGCAAATATTGTACAAAATATGTTGTTCCAAAACTATGTTCCACTCAACAATATCATTATTCTTTTGCACACATACATTCATGGTTACTTATAGCTAACATAACTTGTCAATTGTGATTTTTATTCTAGAATGGTGGTTTCCTTAGATCATTATTGTAATTACATGATAAACTCTTGAACAAAGAAATGATAAAGAAGAAACCAAAAGCATCATGGTGAATTCCAAGATACCACCAAGTTAATGCCCTAAAGTGTAGTCAATGCAATGAGAAATAGGAAAGCTCCATGTTAATTCTACTTGCTACCAATTTTATGAAATCAACTTAATCAACATATTGAATGCATATGGAAATATGGTTTCTTTGGAGGATTAGCATAGTTCTTTGTTGAGAGAAGTAGTTTAGTGAACATTCATTACATTTATTTCCCTTTGGTACTTATTTCCCTTTGGTACTGGAGGATGAATATTTTAGGATCTACAAGAAAATGCATGTTAATGTAGCATTCATGAATTGCACATTTATTTCCCTTTGGTACTTGAGCATGAATATTTTAGGATCTTATAGAAAATGCATGTTAATTTTGCATTCATGAATTGTCTTGTAAAAAATTATGTTAGTACTAAATACACTTATGCACATAGATATACATAAAGATAATATATACCTTCAATATTGAGAGCATACAATTAGCCCAAAAATAAATTTTTAATTTTTTTTTTAAATAAATAATTTTCATCGCAATTTCGACGACCATGCAAATTCCTGCGACCAATTTGCTATATAAAAAAGAAAAGATGTCGTCGCAATTTCGACAACAATAAAAATTCATGTGACAAATTTGCTATATAAAACAAGAAAAGTTGTCATCGCAATGTCGACGACAATAAAAATTCATGCGACAAATTTGCTATATAAATCAAGAAAAGTTGTTGTCACAATTGCGACAACAATAATAATCCTGCGACGAATTTTCTATATAAACCAAGAAAAGTTGTTGTCACAATTTCGACGACAATAAAAAATCTTGCGACGAATTTTCTATATAAAACCCAAAAAATTGTCGTCGCAATTGCAACGAATAGTTGGTTTCATTTAGTTTACCTATATTGTCGTATTGGCGACGATATTTCTTTTTTTGTCGTAATTGTTAGAAGTTCCCTACGGTCGTCGCGCTTGCGACATTAATTCAAATTCATCGAAATAGCCATGTTCTATGATACGATGTTTGAGAGACTCGAGATTTGTCGCAATATCCACAACATAATGTCGAAATAGTCGTTGCAAAATGACCCAAATTTGTGAGTGATGAAGGAGAAACATCCATGGGTACTCGAACTTGCAGTGGCATTCCATTGGCCATCGATTGTGCAGAGGGTGTCTCCACCTCTTCTTATCCCGGGGATGGACCTTGCAGTTGATCTACAAGTCTGGCCTTCAGTTCTATTGGGAATTGATGAAAATATTATGTCTTGGCCAGGCAGAGCTGCAACAGTTCTATGCATAGCTGTGGATTTTGGAAGACTGGTTCAAGTTGTTCCTTCAAATATGTTGTTCTCTGCCCCGATGTAGTTTCGAGTTCCTTCTGAATTGTCTGTGCGTCTGGCTCTTTCTGTAACAAATTTGTTGGGGTTCCTCTTCTGTGGATGGAAATCTCAACATTGATTTTTGAGAGAGGACGTTGAGTGCTTGAAACTTGCGGTAATGGAACTATTTGACTCTCTGTTGAAGGAAAAGTATCATGAATGGGTATGAATGGAGTGACTGACTAGATCAAGACTTCATGGGTCAAAGTAATGAATTATGTTACATTCTCAGGTAGGTCGGGGAGATCTAGCTGCATGGGCTTGGGTGAAATGGGTTATGGTTGAATGGTGGTGTCTTGCGATGGCAATGGGGCTTGTGGGGGTGATGGAGGTTTCTCAGTGATTATGGTTGTGGATGAGGTGGTATCTAGTTTGAGATCATCTTGGATGTCGATCATTGTCTGAGCATCTCAAGTGGATGCTCGAGTATGAGGTATAGTCGAGGATATACACTGGGGGTTCAGAATATTCATAGGGGAGAGACATGTCCTAAGTTTCTTAACCAATGGATCCCCTATGAAATCATCAGAGAGGATGTCATTGACATCTTTACCTGAAAGCACGACTTGTTCTAGGAGATGCGGAAACATAGGCAACGTCCTCTTCTTTCATTCCATAGGTTCTTCATCCTCTTCGTCTTCTGAGTCTATTGGCATCTCGGCCTTTTGTTTCGTCTCTTATGGTCCGGAACTCGTCCCTACTCCTTCTTCCTACCCCTTTTTCTTCAGGAGCTCTACAGGAAAGAGGTAGTGCATGCCAAATTTGTGTGGATTGCACTTGACGCTAGTCCACGACATGACTTCTTTGTCTATTTTTTCCTCATCAAGGTAGAAGGGGAGCAACCTCAAGTGGAAATATTATGGCTTTGTATGCCTCGGCCAAACAAGAGTGTTATGGAGGTTCAAAACAAAGGCGATATTCTGTGTTTAGGTTCAATAACTCTTGTGGTATCTTCCACCGCTAAGTTGCATCAATCAATATATTGTACCACTTTGAGAAAGCGAAATTGTTGAATTCTTGGTTCTCCTTATCTTCCCTTGAGTGCCAAGGTTCGAACATTTTGGCAAGGCGACCTTTTCCTTCTAGTGCCAACTGTCTACCCATGGGTGGCTTCCATTTCCACATGGCCAACGCTACTAGTAGGTTTCCATATGTAAAGGTTTTGCCTTTCTCCTAAGCTTCCTCACAAGCTACCAGGAATTCCTCTAGTAGGTGGCTGCACCAGTTGAATACAACTCTGTTTACGCAAAAATCAGCTACAGAAAGCGCATCTAAAGTGCATTCACCCTCGTAATAGGAACACATGACCTTGCTTGCAATTACATAGAATTTCGTCCAAACTGCTTCTGGAATAATTGGGTCAATCTTTGTTGTTCAACCACCTCTCTGTGTGTGGAAATTATCATATAGGCTAACCTCGCCTTTCTTCTTCCCGTGCTTTCTCGGGCCTTGGAATCCTTTGGCAACATCCTCACCCTTGAGAGATAATCTGGTGAGCTGGTGGATTTTGTCTGCATGAATAAGATACCTTCGGTTGAGCCAGAGGCTTATGTCATGCACTCGACTGATCAGAAATTTCGTGCAACCCGCAACCTCACCAGTGGTCGCGAAGACCAGTAAGTCTATGAGGTGCATGATAGTGGAATTGAAAAGATTGATAAATTCAGGCTTGGGGACAAATTGCATGCCTCCGATGTCATCCAGAACTAATTCGCAGAGCACATCAATGTTCATCTGTGGGAACAACACTTGGTCTACCAAATCAAGGTCCAAAAGATTTACTTGCTATGTCTTCCCCTTGACATCCCCGAAGATATTGATCTGAGGATCATACGGTTCATCTGGGATTGCTTCTTTAGGATATGAAATCTGACCTCTGGTTTCTCTTGGCATGGTAGCTCTAAAGTGCTGATACACTGGATAATTAGGGGTCGGCTTTGTGAAAGGAGAACGAAAATCTCTTAGGGTATGCGCAATTGCAGAAAATTCAAAATCTAGCTAACAATGAACAGTGATGCGTGCTCACACATTGACGAGGTCTTATAACTGGATAACTGAAAATATTTTGTAAGCGTACATAATGAAACTCATGATTAGGCTATAAACGCAGTTTTAGGCTTAGATGTCCGATGGGATGGATAACAGAGTAGGATCTATCAAATGACCTTGGTTTTTAATGAATGAACTGATAGGGACATGGTCGAGCTGAGGGGCTTATCCTTTTAATAGTTGAGATGCAGGGTGGGGATATCAATGGAATTTGCGTGTATCATGCCTTTATGGCTTAAAATAAAGTTCTGACGGGTTACAGTCTTTCTTAAAGTGTATAACTGGATTGGATACTTGTGGCACATGGGCTATGATCGAGCTCAGATTCTCCCTCCCTTCGACCACAATGGGGGTCCTCGTCATATTAAATGACTTCATTTAATTTAATGGTGACTCTTCCGATCCTGTGAGGTTGAGTAGGCAGTTCTACGCAAAAGCAACGGTTAGACTGAAAAATAATATATGTTGTGGTGCATTAAATGCACACTCGGATGTTTATTAACTAAATTAAAGAAATTGCAGGAAATTAAAATCTAACTACTGTACATGCTCCTTTGGACTGGAGAAAACATGCTTTGGCTCAAGCATGAGAAATTTAGGGTTTCATATGAGCACCACTCACCCATCCTGGCTGAAGGATACCATCTAGTTGTGTGATCCTGACTGCACCCAAGTGTCAGATATCCACAACTATGAATGGATGCAACCAATGCATGCGCAACTTGCCTGGATGTTTTTTATATTGGTTGTCATAGAGTAGTACCTTATCCCCTTGCGTGAATATTTTAGCCTTAATGTGCATGTCATGCAAATATTTATGTCTAGCTTTCTCAACTGACTGATGAAAATCTGTTAAGAATCTTGCTTCCTCAAGCTCTTGCAAGTCTGCAATCCTTTGCGCAGATGATGCATCATTTGTCATGTGTGTAGATTGTGTTATATAGAGACTAGGGGTAATAAATTATGCAAGTACAACAACTTATTTCCCATACACCAACTGATATGGGGTATACCTGTGTAACTTCTCGTGGTAGTTCTGTAAGCCCACAAGACTTCTGAAACTCTATCATCCCAGTATTCTCGGTTTGCACAACATACTTTTGTTAGTCCTCTTTCCATAATTTTATTGAATTCCTCTACCGTAGCATTAGCTTGTGTATGGTAGGGACTTCTCTTATGGTGTTGTATAAGAAATTCAGTTGTCAACGTTGCGATTGTACTACTAATAAAGTGACTACCTTGATAACTAGTTAAACTTCTAGGACATTCAAACCGAGTGATAATGTTCTCGAAGAGAAATATAGTAGTTGTATCTGTAGAACAATCTTGAACTGCCTCTTCTTCATCCCATATTCTAAGTTAATCAGTTGCAGTAATGATGTATCTGGCCTTGGAGTGTTTATTCGGGGAGTTGATTGGTCCAATAAAATCAACAACCCACTTCTCAAATTCTTGAAGTGCTTTGACTGGCTGAAGGGGTAATTCATCTCTACGTGATGGCTTCCCTACTCTCTAGAAGATGTCACAATATCTAGAATATTCGTTATCATATTTACATAACGTGGACCACCATAATCTAGCTTGAAGTACCTTATGTGTAGTGGTCTTACCTCCAACATGTCATCCCATAACTCCAGTGTGGCCTTCCCACAAGATATCCTTCCTTTCATGGTTCAAGACGCATCTCCTCAGGATGTTATCGAGTCCCAATTTGTAAAGTTTCCCGACAATCAATTGATGGTTTGTTGTGAAAACCACCATATGTTGCTTCTAGGTTGTAGAATAAGTTTCTAGGAAGTTCCATGTACTAAGGAAGACAACAATGTCTTCAAGATACTCTGGGATGGCCTCAATCCAAAATAGATCTGTATCTGGGATATGATCATCCACTGCTCCGCCACTTTCCCCTGACTCCAATCTAGAAATGTGATCTAGACCTACATTACATCTTCCTAGTTTGACAAATACTTCAAACAAAAATTCTTGAAACAAAAATAGCCACCTGAAAATTATTCCTTCCAATACTGGTTTATTGACTAGGTACTTCAATGTAGAATGGTCAGTGAAAAACTTGAAATGAGATCCTAATAAGTAGTGTCTAAACTTTTGTAATGCATAAATCATAGCTAAACCTTCCCTTTCAGTGGTTGTGTAGTTGTTCTTAGCTTGCGATAGTTTTTTTGCTGGAAAATTAGATAGGGTGGTCTATATTCCCTCCCTTTGGTTGCGCTAAAATGGCTCCCAGGGCAATGCCTAATACATCCACATGTACATGGAATTTAATTTCCCAATTGGAAAATATCAATATCGGTGCAGTGCTTAGTTTTTCTTTAAGAATATTGAATTCCTTGTCACACGTTGATGTCCATCGAAACAGTTCGGACTTCTTCAGCAATTTATCAAGGGGTGTTGTAATAGTTTCATATCTTCTGATGAATCTACAGTAATATCATGTATGTCCCAATGTGGAGTGAAAAAATTTGGCACTTGTAGGTGGCGGCATGTTCAGAATGACCGCAACTTTAGCTGGGTCTACCAGGACTCATTCTCTGCATACAATATGGTCTAACAGATTTTCATGAGGTACACAGAAAATACACTTCCTTAAATTCATAGATATTTTCATTTCACAACATCAATCAAACAGTAACCGGAGTATCCCGACATGATCTTTTAACAGGATATACACCATCCAATAATCCATATAGACTTCTACAAACTTGTGGATGAACTCTCAGAATGATGCTATCACAATCCAAGAAAAGACTGCAGGGGCATTCTTCAAACCAAAGGGCATTACACTATATGTGAATGATCCCCATTTGGTTATGAATGTAGTCTTCTTCTTGTCTTCTTCTATGATTCTAACTTGATGATATCCTGAGAATCCATCTGTAAACGAATAGGATTATTTTCCCACAACTTGATCTAATACCTTGTCACTAAAAGGTGTTGGAAACAGATCATGCACACATGCATAATTTAGACTCTTGTAATCCACACAGACATGAATGTCTTATGTACCTTTATTACTCTGGATAACTATGGGGCTAATCCATTTTGATTCTTCGATTGGGAAAATAAGTCATGCTGCAAGCATTTTGTCCACTTATTTATTAACATTTTCTTTTATTCTTGGATTAAGTCGGCACAGTCTGTGTTTCACAGGTCTTGAGTCGAGTTTCAACTTGATTTTCATTTCTCCTATGGCTCCTTTTATACATTTCATCTCTAAGAAAGTTTTTAGAAACAAGTCCTCATACTCCCGCAATAGATTATGTACCTCATTCATAGTTTGCTCATCCTAGTAGTCTCCTAACTCATTCATAGTTTGCTTATCCTAGTAATCTCCTATAGAATCTATCTTAGGATTCTCTACACTCCCTATATTGACTTTCCACAACTTCAGTGGGTGATTATAGGAGCTACAGGAGTGACTAGGTATGGTATCTTGAATCTATATATTGCCTTATGTTTCTTGAATGTATAAGTTTCTAATATCTTCTAAGTAATCAAGGTTTTCTAGGTTTCTCTCAACTTTACAGCAAGGTAAATTTATCTTATCAATTTCAAGACTCGAACTATATTGAAGCAAGTGAACATGGTCAACACATACTACTGGACTTGATCTCTTTTTACAAATGTCAGTAAAAAACATTTCCCTAATTCTTTGAAGGACTATGTCGAGCTCAAGGTACTTACTTGTAAAGAAGAAAGCTTTGCAAAATTGGTATCGTAAGGTCTGCCAACAACTTGTTTGTCACCTGGTCTCCTCATGTATATATCAGGCCTTTGGAATTGTCCCCAGCGAATGGAAAATACATGAACACATAGGTGAGAGGGTACTTCTGCAACTCTCCACTACTTTAAGCAATGTTCAATACGCCCTCTAGGGTCAGATCATCCATCGAACAGTTGTGTATCTTGAAAATATATCTTCATTTTTTCTTTCAGTTGATCCCTCCTTTGGAATCGACATTGGATGGATTTTTTCGTATCCTCCCACTCCATAATCGAGGATTTATAAGTGGCCCACCATCTAGTGGGGGTATCTTTCAAGGCTAAGTCAAGAACATAGATCCTTTGTTCCACCGCTATCCTTTCTTCCATGTTGGTGAGAAAAATGTGTACCTCTGAGCTACCATTGTATGTAGGGGTTTCTCTGACCTCAGTTCCAATCCATCTCATTGCTCTGATAGTTGTGCATCACCTTGAGAATCGCTCATATGAACCTTGTTGCCAACTTTCAAATGTTGCTTCTGAATTCTGATCAATGGATTGTATACTTCTCCAACTTACTGATCCATCTATAGTGGGATTTATATAATCTGGTCTCAGACCTTCTATGATGGTGTATAATTGGTCAAGGTCCTCTGACTCTATATTATGGTCCACTGGTTCAATATATCTATGCCCTAGACAAGGATCAAAGGGTTGAACTACTTTTATCATGTCTGCTTCAAACATCATTGTGTCTCTCTTTAGATCAATGATAGCGTATTTTTCATATCCACAATCGATTCTGAGTAGAGAAGGGTAGTGATCCTTATCTCCCATGATTTCAATTACCTCAAAATCAGTTGTGGTCTTAACTCCTGTAACATCTATTTCCACATTTTCCAGTCTTCCTACTGGGAAAATGTAGTATTGGTTTTCCATTCTCACCTGGATGGGGGAATATACCAACTGATGTTTTCCCAAAGCTTCCCAGGCCTTTTTTGGTAGGATGTTGACATCTGATCCCAAATCTAGCATGACATATTTGATTTCAAAATCATCTAGCTAGGCTTCTAACCTAAATTATTTTCATGTTTGCACCTTTCTTATTTGTATTCTTTGGGTATTCTTCTCAGGGAGGTTGGTCCTTAATATGGCTTATGGGGTTCCCTCGTTTCCCAATATCAAGTACAGGGTGTTGCGCAACTTCTCAGTAAATTGGTCATCCACTAGGATATCAAAGAATAATTGAAACCAAATATTGATTACACTTTGAGACTGCTTAGGGTGTCTTCTTGGAATTGCAGAATTCATGGGTGATGGTGGTGAGGTAGGGTCTTGCACAAGGTTAGGTTGAGAGGCGGCTCTAGGAGGATTCTCCATTACTTCTGGAGTGGGAATACTCTTAAATATTTCTATTGCATTTTTTAAAAACAACATTTGTTTCACAGGATCATACATGTCATATTTGGAAATAGATTTTTGAGTCTTGGTTTGAGTGTCTACGTCTGCCCCAGTCTTTTCTCCTCCACGAGTGATGATGTTAATATTCGGTATTTGTTCCTCGATTCCCCTTTTTAATTATGAGATTATGATATTAGCGCCTCATTGATGCACCTGATCTTCCCACTTCACTATCAACTTTGGACAGTCTTCAGTTACGTTCCCATTATTTCTGCAGTGTGAGCACCACGATTGTCTTGGTTGAGGGAAGTCTCTAGCCAACTGACCTTGTTCATTAAATTTGTAACATCATCTCGGCCCTATACCTCCATTTCTCCCTCCTCTGAATCCACCTCCAGCCCCACCTCCTTGGCCTCTTCCAGGTCCTTGGGGGGTTTCATTTACTCTGAACATTGTCTGGTCTAATCTATCAGCAAGTGCGTCCAACGCTCTACATTGATTTTTGGCATGGGTCATAGATGCACAAAACTCACAGTGTATTTTATTGGGCATAGTTGTGTACTTTTTCATAATAGGACACTCCCTCGACGCATATCCATGTGTTCAACAAATCTCACAATACTCTGTTGTCTGAGAGGTTTGAGCACCTGGGAAGGTATTATATAGCCCTGGTGTATGGAATGGTGGAGTCACATATACTTGCGCAAATCCTCCCATTGGTCCTAAAGAAGGGCCCATATGATTATGAGGACTTCCCATTCCCCTCATGCACATACATTCATTTCCCAGATGTCCTTTTGTGTAGAATCCTGTGCACCAAACCTGAGGTCATCCTGGTTTTTGTGTGGTTAATTATTGAATATTTTCCATTAGCATTGATATTTGTCCCTGAAGTTGCAACAAATTTCCATCTATTGGAGGCCTGGTCATTCTCAGATTCCATGGATAACTTTCCATGGCTTCGATCTTCATCGATTGTTCCAAGGCGTTTGTTAACGTGGCTATCTGTTGTTGTGCTAAACAAATTCTCGTCAGAGGTAGTAATCCTTGGATGTACCATTCCCTTTGGTCATCTTCATGAATTGGATACACTAGCCTCCCAATAGAATCCTTAAAATTATAGTTGTACTCCTAGATAGATTATCCTTCCCTTTGTTGAATCTCCCGCAACTCAGAGAGAGCTTGTTTATTTGAATGAGGTAGTTTGAAGTCAACGATGAACTTCAAACGAACTTGTCCAAGGGTGAATGCTTGTCCTTGCATCCCAGGTTCAATATCCTTCATGTACCATTTGAGAGAACGACCCCTCAAGGTAGCCTGAAACTCTACTAAATTATTTGCATCGAGAGTCCCTCTAGATCTCCATATGTATTCACATAAGAACTAATGTTGCTCTACATCTTCATCCCCTTTACCCCATAATTCTAGGTATCGGGAAATCGATCCTCCCATATGTCCATCCTTTGTGGGTCTCACTTCTCCTATTATAATGAAACCTAATGGTCTTGGTTGTGATATGCCTGGGGATCCCAATATTCTCCCAGCATTTACACTTACAAGTTGATTCTGACTAACTGGATGTGATGGAATAGAAATAGAATAAGTAGGCGGTGTAGAATTTACCACTGGTATAGAGGACACCTAGGGGATAGGTGATTCGAGGATGGTTACACTGACTTATGCATGGGTTTCTTTGATCTGGGGGGTCTCATTCTCTTCCTCTGGAGCAACCTTCTCTGCCTGGTTCCCGACGTTTCCTGATATCGGGGTTGAATATTCTCTTTCTTCTGCAATATCTAGACCTTCTTCATCTTCCCTTTCTTATCCACATTCTTATTCTCGTCCACCCATCTAGGGACTCCTTCCTCTTTACGCTTCTCTCTGCGGAAATCTTAGACTGGCCAGTCTTTCTTGTCTTCTCACCTTCCTCAACTCTTCCTTCTTTCTTTCATTTGTTCATCTTGATCTGATTTCTTCCCGCAACACCTCGGACTACTTCATTGATTTCTTTACCTTTCTGCACCACCACTTATCAACAATGGAAGCTCTCCTTAAGGCTCGCTTGTTTCTTGCGTTCATTTCTTGATCTTCCCCCCTCTGTCAAAGAACCCTTTCCCCTTCTCAGGTCATTATCAGACCCCAAAATCACCCTACCCCAAGCGTAGGTGTTTAGGCTGCCATCTCAGTTGAGGGAATATTTATCATCCCCTCCTCCATCAAGAATACTTTGATCCAAAGGGGAATTTCCCTCAACAGTCTATTGTGTGTGTTAGCACTCTGTAAATTTTATCTGGTTGATTGACAAACGATAGAGGTAACTATTTCAACCATCTTTAGAGTTGAGGCACTAGCCTGCTCAACTCAGAGAGGGATCTCTCGTGTCACTTGATATTTATTTGGAAATCATTGGCTAGATTTGGTTTGTTTTGGGGGGGTATTATAAAGTTGTTGAAGAAATGGGGGTGACATTTGGGCTATGGAGTCAGAAATGAATAAAGAAGTGACAAATCATTGGAACTATCAAGAGGAAAAAGGATAAATGAGGCAATGAGTCCGAGTTTAAATTGAAATTTGCATGGCGAAAGAGGGAAAAGGAAAACACATAGCTGCATCAGAGCATATTAAAATGAATTCTGAATTAGTTAGGAAGAAATACACACATGAATTTAAATTGCTAAATCTAGAGCATCATCAGACGAATTCCATACTTTTAACTCTCCAATTTAAAAGAGGAAATTGTAAATGGGATTTCAAAGACACAAGAAATACACACTATGAAAAAAGACAGAACTCATATCACAGCCAATTAGAATCTTTTCATAAACAGTTCAAAATTTGCTTCTACATTGTATATTCACTTTAGCTCTAGGATTTTACAAAGTCTTCCTGCTAAAAGGGTAGGCCCCTCTTTTCTCCATACTTTCTTTACCCTTGGAATGATATATATAGAAGATTTACATGCGGGATTCAAAATGATTCAACTTCCCCATAGTTCTAAAGATAGAGATCGGTTACAAAAAGGAGTAACGTATAACAACTTTTATCCTACTTTATAGGGAGCGTTATAAATAGGATTGATATATCCAAGGTTTTTCGTTGAACGCCACATGTCCATATAATTACAAATTTTTTTCTGAAACGTACTCAATTCGACCTAAGAACGTATTCCAGATTTGTGATTTCTTCCTTTAGAGTGCTCAACCAAACTGGTTGGTTTTTCCAAACCCTCTCAATCGCTTCATCTTTGTTTCATGTTTTATGTCGCTTGTTCTGCTTCCTCTTTACTGCTCTCTTGTAGCACCAGTCTACGTATCCATTGATGATTAAATCCCTTATGATGGGATTTAATCTGGTCTCTTTGTCCACTTCTGGTTCTGTTGCAGGATATGTATGGAATTTTCTTCCTAATATCTGTGCAACCAACCTCTCTTTCTTATTCACTAATGAATTCACCATATTAGTTGAAAATCCTGGTTCACTGGGGGCTTATTGATCAACTTTATCCATTTTTCCCAATTTTGCAGAAAAACTTAGACTTGTCTCCTTTAATCATACAGAAATTAGGAAGTTGATCTTGCTAATTACTTCATTCAAAATGGAATGTTGATTGCTCAAAAAGGGATAAATTTATCTATGTTTTGGAGGACGATTGTCATCGAGTGCTTAATCACAGATTACTGACGAAACTACTTGTCCAAACTATGGCCTATCACACTCGGTTGTCAGTTTTGAATGATGAGCCTTCGGATCGTCTCTCTGGCGTCACTTACCTGACATTGCACATCATAAAGTACTCGAGCAATGATACTGATTTGACTGGATAAGTCGTTAACTCTTCCCTTTCCGTACGTGATATTTGGAAGAGACGTATATCAAATGATTTTTTAACACGTGACATCGGGGTGAGCTTGGGTGGTTTTAAGTCTACTCGCTTTTCCCCCCGGTATGCATTTTATGGCGTCATGTTTCCTCAAGGTGAAACCATGGTATTTACCCTGGCCTGCCTTCAAAAAATTATCCTTCATGCTACTTCAATGCTCGATATGTGTTTTTGTCGTCAATTTGGGCCACTCCAAGATCTACGGTCCGCCGGGTCTCAACAACTTTCTATATCGGGGGTTGGAAAGAATAGTTTTGAGTAGACCTCTTTTCGCCCCAATGTGCCTCTAAGGGTGCCATGTGTCCATGGAATGAAACCATGGTATTATCCCTGGCCTGCCCTCGAACAATTAACTCGCATTATTCCATTGCCTGATATGATTACTGACCGTTGATCTGTGGCGTCTGAGATCTGTGGTTGGTCGGATCCCATCACCCCCACGTCTCCGCTATATTTTTCCATATGCCGCCATATGTGACCTTATCCTCCCAATTATCATGCTTCCATAGCGATGTATCTCTTCGCTAAATTTCAGAGACTTGGATCCTATCTGAAAATTGTTATGGTGATAACATAGGCTCCAATTGGGGATGTTATCCTCCCTATGAGGTAGCAAAGAATTGTAGACCTGGTGCCTGATCCATTGGGTTGTTCCCAAAACATGTGTGTGTACCTTGCTCTGACCTATCACCAGTGTCTGTTGAAAACCAAACTCTGCACACTTCTCTCAATTGGATACTGAACACTGAATATACCACTAAAATCTGACTGTACACAATACTGAAAATCCAAACTGAAAAATGCTTGATCAAAAAGCTTATTCACACACTCCTACCTACCCTAACTGCTTAAATGAACTGCCAATCAAGTGAAATCATAATGCCAATGCATCCATGACAACATTTTATCCACTGTTTGTTTTCTTTTCACTTGCTTGTTTCAAAGATTTTTTGTTGATAATTGATTCAAAATTTCATCCATAAATCCAAATCTCAAAAAATCAAAAAAAATTGGATCGTTTACTTCTTCCAACAAAACTGCAAATGGATCTTCTAAACTATGCACAAAACAACTATCATGTTTCACCCCTTCCACTGCATTCTTATTTTCATGCGATTTAACCTGTTGATCACCACCAATAAACTGACGGGTTTGCTAAGAAGTCTGGAAGTAATAGTTTCTTGAAACATAAGAAAACCATGGATGAAGAACTTTGTCCGATGTAAAGTGACCCATATTTGATACATACATCAATTCATCACTCCCTTTATCCTTAAGCTTGCAACCCACTATCATATGTAGATTCTGATTATAAAAATTCTCCATATAACGTGCCATGGGATCGTGAAACACATGAAAGAATGTTTCCCTTTCAGGAGATAAGTCAGAAAAACAAACTTCCTATTCATTAAATAATATTGATGTGGCTTCACCAATTTTTTGGAGATTTGCTTTAGGATTCTCATCTTGACTTTCAAATGAATGAATGGAAATAAGTTCCTTCTCATAATCTTCTTGCAAACGTGAAAAGATAACAGTATGCACTATTTCACAGTCTAGAGTTCCCATGGATGCATTTTCAAAATTCTCATCCATGTCTAGGCCATTTAGAAATTTGACCACCACGTCGTTCTCAGGGGAAGAGAGACAACTTTGGAACACTTTGTATTGCTGGAAATCTTGTTGTATATCCATATTAGGGGAAGGAAAATGATTTCTAACAACAATTTATTGGTTAGCTTCATCTTCATTTTCAAGATGGTGGTTGAGCACACGCTGTAATTTTGAGTTGAAATAACTTCCTATGCAGTCGGCCATTTGATCATTTAATGTATGGGAAGGTTTTTGATCTTCCTTACTAATAATAATTTGTTTATGTGAAACAATGCCTTTGTGAATGTGGTCATATTTCCCTACTTCCTCGGTTATCTCATGATTTGCTTTCAACAATTCAAAGGAAGAAAAACATAATGGAAGATGGTTTTCATTTGCAATTCCATTCTTTCTTCATATTTAACATCATTCCTAGAGGAGTTATGTTGGCACAAGGGCAGACCTAGGGTTCAACTCTAACAGTGCACCAACAAGCCCTAACTATTGGCCCTTTCGGAAACATCTGAAAATCAAATGTAGTCTCACCCGAAGTAGCTATAGGGGGTTGCAGGACACAGGTGTCTACAACCAGAGGAAATGCAGAGTGGATTCACAACAACAACACACAGTCACCTAGTTATTCTTTATCTTCCTTAAACCTAATGCGCAAGTTATATTTCATATCTAACACAATATCACAATAGAATATTATCAAATGACAGGGAACACAACATCAAACACACATAACACAAGATATATGTGGTTCACTCTCTCCCTAGGGCTACGTCCATAGAACTGTTCTTTATGATATATTAAGACGAAAGCATACAGTTCTTATCTATGCTCTTAGCTAGAATATCTTCTCTTCTTCTCTCGCTTTCTCTCCCCTCCCTGTGCACCCAGTTGTAGGGTTGATCTTCACACCCAGCTGGGGATCTTACAATACAAAAGGCCCTCACACACAACACTTCTCTTTCACACAATAGTACTCACTCGATCACACAACAACAATGAACTCTCAACCAACTTAGCACCCACCCATCCCAGTTCCTTTAGACCTTTATTTATACCTTACAGTAGCTCTCGGACACCCTTAGGTTGAAACCTAAGTGTCAAAACTCTAGATACCAAAACCCTAGGTGTCTAAAACCCTAGGTCAACTTGACCCACGTTTTTAGAGCTTCGCCAGCATGTATTTCCTTCCTTTACGCGCGGTGCTCCAAAGCATCTGTTGACATATTCTTTCTCTTGTTGAGTAGTCCACGATCGGCCTTCCTTGTTGATCTTGTCATCCTCAATCTCCTTGTCCAACGACTTTCTTTCTCTTACTTCACTTCGTCTTTTCTGCTCTTTTGCTCACTTTCACCCAATATCAGTCACTGTGTTTTCCGCGCAGTTCGCATTTTTCCTTTTCTCCCTTAATATTTGTTTGCTTCCATAACCAAGGGCCAACAGGCCCCCAACACTCACTTGTGAATCGTCCCAAGGCACTTCAGGTCTGAACTTTCTCTTTCATTTTGACTTCAGACTGCGTAGGGAAACCTATGCTTTCTGCTTTGTCCCTCCCTTCTATGTGTAGATTGTTTTTGTTTTTGGTACCTAGTTTCAATTGCACCTGGTACCTAGACCCTTTTTCTTATGCTTTTCTGAGAGATGCAAGGCAGTTGGTTGTCATAATACAATTTCAACTGGCTTCCATTCACCAAACCTTCCTTCCATTCTCTAGTCAAAGTCTTCAACTGCGCATCTCCTCCTTCTACAACATAGGCAACCTCATATGGCCCAAGCCAATGTGTCTTGAACTTCCCTGGATGCCTCATGAACTTACTGTCATATACCAATAACAAATTTCCTTCCTTGAAAGATTTCTTCTTGATGTGCCTATCATGGTAGGCCTTTTCTCTTTCTTTCTAAACCTGTTGATGAAATCCTACAATAAATTTGTCTTCTTCCAGTTCGACCAATTGCGCAAGCCTCTCTTGCACATCGCTAGTGTCATCCATATCTGTAAAGGCTGCAATTCTCAAACTACAAAACAAATATTCCATAGGTACAACTGCTTCTAGACCATAGACCAATTTAAAGGGGGTCTGCATGGTCTGTTTCTTGCAAGTGGTTCTATAGGCCCATAATACTGCTGGTATTCTCAAATCCCAGTCATCCTTGTTCACACTGCATATCTTCGTCAACATTGTCTCCAAGATCTTATCGAATGCTTTGAATATCCCATTTTCTTGTGGATGATAGGGTGTTCTCTTCTGATGGTGAACTTCAAATTCCTAAGTCAAGGCTTCAATAGTCTTGTTAATAAAATGTGTGCCTTGATCGCTCATAAGGATTTTTGGGCATCCAAACCTGGTTATGATATCATAAAATATGAAGTGTCCAGCTGTAGTTGCACTATAGTCCTTAAATGCTCTTGCTTCTAACCATCTGTTCAAATACTATGTCACAGTGATGATGTATCTAGCTCATGTGCGCTTTCCTGGTGGGTTGATAGGTCCCACGAAGTCAATGTCCCATTTCTCAAATGCATGTAAATTCAGCTGAGGCACTAAAGGTGTCTCATATCTTATGGACAGTTTCCCAACTCTTTATCATACATCACAGGCCTTATAGTATTCCTTAGCATCTTTGTGTAGAGTAGGCTACCAAAGACCAACCCTAAGAATCTTCTGCGTTGTTGCTTTCCCTATGTAGTGTCCTCCTAATATGCCTTCATGTGCTTCTATGAGGATCAATGGTCTCTCTTCTTCCATAACACACCTCCTCAATATCTCATTAGGTCCCATCGTGTATAGTTGTCCAGCTATAAGTGAAAAATATGCAGTGTGCACTACCAACTGTTTCTTTTGAATAATTGTATAGTCACTAGGTGCCAATCCTGTTGACAGGAACTATACTATCTCTATGAAGTGATCATCAACCTTCCTGATGGCCAACAACTGTGCATCTGGAAGTGTATCCTCCAAAATAGTAGGTTCTTCTCCATGTTCCAACCTTGACAAGTGGTCAGGACCTTTGTTCATTCTTCCTAGCTTAACCACGATCTCGAAATCATATTCCTGAAATAGCAGAAGCCATCTACATATTCTTCCCCCCAACACTGGCTTGTTGAATAAGTATTTAAGCGCAGAATGATCAGTGAACATATTAAAATGTCCTCCCAACAAGTAGTGGTGGAACTTCTACAATGCATACACCATGGCTAATCCTTCTCGCTCAGTGGTGGTGTAATTAATCTCAGTTGTTGTTAGCTTCCTGCTAGCAAAGGATAACGGGTGGTCAATGTCTCCAGCTCTTGGTTGTGATAACATAGCTCCTAATGTGATAGAATATGCATCGACATGCATGTGAAACTCATTACTCCAATCTGGGAAAACCAGAATGAGCACAGTAACCATTTTTTGTTTCAGTGTGTCGAAGCTCTGTTGGCATTCTTTTGTCCAATGAAACTGACAGTCTTTCTTTAAAATCTTCTCCATGGGTGTTTTGATCTGTGCATATCCCTTAATGAACTTCCTGTAGTATCCATTATGTCCCAGCGCAGTGAGCAGTTGTTTGACTGAAGTAGGAGGGGGTAGATCAACTATAATGGAAATCTTGGATGGATCTACCAACAATCCCTGCTTACACACAATATGGCCCAGCATCACTCCAAAGGGTGAAAAGAAGATGCACTTCATTAATTTCAAGGCAATATGACATTGCCTGCACTTATCCAACATTAGTCTTAAACATTCAATAAGATTTTGCAAAAATGTTGAAAACAGTCCAATCATCAAAATATGCTTCCAGGAATTTATGTAAAAACTCCTTAAACGCTTCGACCACCACCATGAAAAAGATGGTTGGTGCATTCTTCAATCCAAATGGCATCACTGTATACTGGTAGGATCCCCATTATGTTGCAAATGTTGTCATATGGCGATCTTCCCTGGCAATCCCGATCTAATGGTATCCTGAAAATCCATCTGTAAAATAATATACCTCTTGTCCTCCTACATTGTCTAACACTTCATTAGTGAATGGCGTAGGGAATGGTTCATGCAAATAGGAATCATTCATCTTCCTAAGATCTACACAGATCCTGATTTCTCATGTCTTCTTATCTTGTACCACCATAGGGCTAATCCACTCTGACTCTTCAACAGGTTCTCTGATTCCTACTTCCAGCACTCTGTCAAGTTCAATATTCACTTTCTCCTTATATTTGGGGTTCAATCTGTAGGGTCTATGTTTGACTGGCCTTGCATCTAGTTTCAAAGGGATCCTCATCTCTCCCATGGGCCCTTTAATTCCCTTCATATCAGTGAACTTGCTTGGAAACAAGTCCTGATACTCATGTAGTAACTCTGTGATCTTGTCAATGGTGGAAGCATCCCAATAATCTCCAACATTAGCAAGTTTTGGTGTCTATTATGTTCCAATATTGATTTTTTTTATTATAATTGGTTGTCCAACAAAAGGTAGTTTGACTTATGTTCCTTCTACATCTCTTTGGCCTTTTGTTTCTGCAATGTTCACACTCCTAGGATCATCATCTTCAGTTGCATTGATATTGTAACAGCCTTGCAACTTCTAAAGAGGCGCAGTCCATTCATCCTCGTCTTGCTCCAAAGGGAGGCTAGGTTCCTCCTCGAACACTTTCTGTATAACAACCTGTAATGCTTGATCTACTGTAGGATATTGTCTTTCAAACAAAAATGTAGTTATAAAGTTTTGGGTCATACCTTCCCAATTTGCAGTGGTGAGGCGCAGTTCTTCTTTAAGATACCAGTTGATGGGAGTTGTGTCTAGTGTGTTAATGAATCTGTGTATCCATTGTTCTTGAGGAATGATGCTCTAGGCTTCCTCGCAACTTCACACATGGTCCTTCGGACAGCTTCAACCTGTGTACCTAACTTTGCAGCCTTCAACTTGCTCTGAAAATCGCGTTGTCATCAAAGTGCGACATTGTACCCAGTCTGTAATATTGTTTTTGTGTGTCCCCCACCATCTCACTCGAGTTGATTTCAGGGCCTCATCCATTGCCAACAATATTTTTTGTGTTGGTACAATTTCTTCAAAGTTCACTAAGAATTCTTCTAAGTGATTTAGACCATCAAAGGTGGGAAAGTTACTTATTGTTGTGTCGATCCAGTGAAAGTCTCTAGTTAATCTAGCACATTTACTTGTAGATACTTCCTACATTTTGTTCTGCTAGTTCTCGAGTGATTCGTCTGAATCCGATGAGAATGCACTATCACTTTGCCAGCTCAAATTCCCATCTGTTGTAGGATTAATGTAGTCTTGTTTTCTGGCTGTTAATTTGTATATGTTTTCTAGTTCATATGTTTGGTCTTCTTCTCTAATGGATTCTATGTATCTCTGACCTTCATCGGGATCCAAAGGTGCAATGACCCTAAGGACATCTCCTTCAAACGTCATTCTTCTTTTATTTAAATAAACCACAGTGGAATTATTGAAAGCCCAATCAATTCCTAACAATGCAGGGTAAGGACAACTATCTCAATCACCTCAAAGTCTGCAAACATCCTTACTCCATCGATGTCCATACGGACACGCTCCAATATTCCAAAGGGGCTTACAGCTTGCTAATTATCCATCCTAAGCCTCATAGGGGAATATATAAACTTAGGTTTTCCCATCAGTTCCCAGGTCTGCTTCGTCATGACATTGACCTCTGACCCTAAGTCGAGGACCACACAGTCTATATCATACTCTCCAATATGAACATTAAGGTGTAGTTATTTATATGTCGTTCTCTTCTTGGATAGTTGATGTACTTCTTTATTCAACAAAGGATATACCCTTCCTATCTCATACTTTCTAACCAAATTTTGTATTTCTTGTATGGCTTTTTCATCTTTAATCAAGTCAATAAACGTATACAAGAAACTGACAAATTTACTCACCTAGATTTTCCATCTCCGGGCGAAGCAGAATGGTCAAATGCCAGAGGCATTCCACATTCTCTTAATTTTGGTCGAACCTTTGATGAAGAATCCTGATCTCTTCCGAATTCCTTTCTTGCTTCCTCGAATATCTGCTTCTCTTTCCTTGGATCAACCTCTTGTGTCTTCTCTGCAGATTTCCTGACTCTTGATTCTTCTATAGTCTTTCCTTGGATCACTCTGTCTTCTCTTGTAACAACACCTCCTCTAGTGATAACAGTGACTCTGGGATCTTCTCTGCAAGGTTCTTCTTTGATTAGTTGTATTTGTTGGTTTCCTCCTCGTTTCTCCTGAAGCTTAGTCAGCAATGTTGGACATTCCTCGATAACATGCTCGAATGAGTTGCAATAGCTGCAAGTGGTACAAGGGTTCTGATAGTCCCTTGCCAAGTGTCATGGTTGTGCGTCGTTATAATAGATGATATGTCCTCAACCTTGACCCATACCTCCTCCTATTCCTATTCCTCGGAATCCACCACGAGGGTTGAAGTTTCCTCTCTCGGGGGAATTATACTATGGAGTGCTTCCTTCTTGTTGTACTTCTCCTTGAATTTTGTATATAACCCTCGACCTTTCATGCATGAGATCGTAAGCCCTAAAATCCTTGTCATCATGTCCTACCGACTTATAGAACATGCAATACAGATTTGTGGGTGTCTGGACATATTTTTGCAAATAGTAGCATTCACCAGGGCAATGTTGATTTCTACATACCTCGCACCAGGGTAGGGTAACTTGATTCAAAGGGCTCGGAGCTCCAGAGGCCAAGTATTCCTGAAATAGGGGATAGTGATCCTTGTCATGGCCTTCTGATTTGCATCTGATACACTAGATGTCTTCTCTTTTATCTTTTCCCTTGTCTTTCTTCATATCTTCGACCTGCAATGATAAACTAAGTTAGCTGACTCAAGATTTGACTCAGACCTGAGATGGATTCTCCCATCGGGGCTGATTCTAATTTCATGGAGATATCCAGTGCCTCAGCCTGTGAAGTAATATTTTGTTGCATCAAAGGAACTCTGATGTGTGGCAAGAGGTCAGCAATGAACCATTCCTTTTTCTACTCATCCGGGATCTGAAAACTCAAATGGTCTGTCAAGGTCTTAAATCTCTGATCAAACTCCCACACAGGTTCAGTTGTTCTCTTCTTGATTTCTTTTAGTTATATAATGCACTACGACTCTAATTTAGGTTTCTTGAATTCGACAGTTAGCGCAGTCTTAATGGAATTCAGCGGTTTAGGTGTAGCTCCTTGGAAAAATTTCATGTACCAGCGCAGTGTGCGATATCTTAGGGTAGTGCGGATCTGATCTCGTTTGATAGCTTCGTCGTTGATATTCTTAATACTCCACACAATTTCACATAGAAACCAATGTTGATCAGGATCTTTAGATCCATCTCCTCTAAAGGTGGGTAACCTCATCTCATCTTCTATAGATCTTCCTAGGTTTCATGACTGAGTATGTGGTGGAATTCTAGTGACAGTACTCTGAGCATTCTGATGACTTAGGTTACCCTGGTTACCTAACGTCGTTGAAGCAACAAAAGGAATAATTACTTACTTCAACAGTTGGCACAGTTCTTGAATTTTTTGTCTCTTCTTAGTGAGGTTCCTTTTTCCTAGCGGATTTTGAATGCTCTTCGTATGTCATATCTTCCTCTTCTCCACTGTAGAACCCTTTGTCTTTGTAGTTCTTCTTAAACAGATTCGCGAGATGAACTTCTCTGATGATCCAGATTTTATGAGAAGAACAAAATAAATATAGATTATTAACAAGTTCTTAACACAAAATAACAGAGATACAGTAAAACTAGTTTTATATTCAATAACGAAATAAGTTGAAACTGTAAAATGCAGTGGAAACAAGCTTGCTAGAATGATGGCGGCTTATCTCTGAGAAGAGATGTGACGGTTGCGCCCATTCACAAGAAGAAGATTACAATGAGGCTCTAAAGGCCTTTTTACAATAAAAAAGAATTTCAAAACCCTAGACATCCAAAAACCTAACCCTAGGAGGTGAGGCGCCAAAAGTCATGTGGGCCCCGTTTGGGTAAGTTAGTACATCAACTTCTCGGGGTCGTAACTTTTGCATACGATCTATGTTTTAGGCGTGTGATAACCCGTTGGAAACGTATCATCGAGAAGATTCATTTTGGGGGCTCAATAATGTTTTCACTTATAATAGAGGAGCTCGATCCCAAAAAACCTTCATTTAGGCCCTCAAAATGGCCCCGGAAGTTAAAACTCCTAAAAATAGTAAATTGCCAAAATTGTCAGAAAATTGTTTTGAGCCAGTTGGAAAAGGTGGGTGGCCACCGATATCCATATGAATAAATCATCCCTCCTTAGGAAGAAATGGTCTCCATTGCAATGAGGTCCCCCATCAGATCAGGAAATTTCTGTTGAATTTGGCCCCGGGTGAGCCATTTGCCTTGGTGCAGGAGTTGCCCCGCTTTGACGACTTGATAAAGTTGTATCCTTTGTTGTCGAGTGCCCTTGATATGTGTGTCCACAATTTGATCATTGGATGTCTATTGTATGAAGTCTGGGTTGATCTCTGGGGGTGTCAATTGTTCTGCTACTTCTGAGGTGTCAAATAATGGTGGGAAATAAGGGTGAAGGAGATCCACGTTGAACACTGGGTGCAGGCCAAGGAAAGGAGGAATGTTGAGCTCAAAATCATTATCCCCCATGGCCTTGGTGATAGTGTACAGACCATAACGGAGTGGGCGAAGCTTCCAATGGGATCCTGTAAGGCGTTCTTTCTACAAGTGCAACCAAACTTTTTCTCCCAACTGAAACTTTTGTGGCACCCAATGTTGATCATGGCGATGTTTGTACTTGGCATTGGACTTCTGTAGGATATCTTGAACCTATTGGTGGATGTTTTGGATCCACTCAATGAACTAGGTGGCTTTGTCAACTTCAGTTGGAGAAGGAGTTTAGTCGGTCGAGGTGACCGCAAGGGGAAGTGCAACATCTACGGGACCCAATGGTTGGAATCCCAACCCCACCTAAAAGGGGCTATGGCCGATTGAGCTATGAAAAGCTCGGTTGTATCTATGTTGGACATAGGGAAGGCTCTCATCCCATGTGTTAGGGTGATTTTAATTATGCATGCGAAGGATATGCACAATCATTCGATTTACAACCTCAGTTTGGCCATCTGTCTGGGTGTGGAAGGTCGTGGATTTGGTGAGCTTGGTGTCCAGCAGTGACCAGAGGCTCGACCAGAATGTGTTGAGAAATCGACTGTCCCGATCTGAGACAATGGTTTGTGGGATTCCAAAATGTACCCAGACTCGTTCAAAGAAGACCTTGGCAGTGGCCTCTGCTGTGATGCTCTTCTTGCAGGCAACCAGAATCGCCATCTTAGAAAAGCAATCAACAACCACAAAAACACAGTCATTTCCCTGCTTGGTGGATGGGAGGCTCCACATGTAGTCCATTGAGATCGATTCCCATGGCCTGTCAGGAGTAGGAAGAGGGGTGTACCGGCCATGTTTCTTAGTGGTCGGTTTGGAAATAGCGCAGGCAGTGCAGGACCTGATATACTTGTTGGCTTCATGTCGAAGTTTCGGCCAGTAGAAATGTTTCTATAGCATCACCACTGTCTTTTCGACACCAAAGTGTCCTACCACCCGACTGTAGTGGGCTTCCTAGATCATCTTCGATCGCTCACTTGATGGAACACAGATATGGCCCAGACGACACAACAACCCATCGTGAATATGGAAATTATCGACAATTGTGTTTGCACCCAACATTTGGTAGCTGGTGGTGAAGTCAGGGTTTGTCTCATAGAGTTGAGGCCATCCAGATGTCTCATGGCCACAAGAGTCTAGCACTGTGGTGAGTGCCACGAATGGAGGTCTGCTGAGGCAATCAGCGACGCGATTGGTGCTTCATATTTTATACTTGATGTTGAGGTGGAATTGCTGCAAGTATGTGGACCACTTTTGATGGTGGTCATTCAGCAATTTTTCCTATGTCTGCATGAACTGCAGTGGCTTATGATCAGTGTGGATGATTGTCTCCTTCCCAAGAATGTAATGTCTCCACTGGCGGCAAGCTTGCACAATGGAGTACATTTCTTTTTCATAAGTAGGGTACTTACGGACAGTATCTGACAGTGTCTCACTATGATAGGCCACGGGGTGGTTGTGTTGAGTGAGAACGGCACCCACAGCATAGTCTAAAGCATCTGTCTCGATATCAAAGGGATATTGCAGGTCTGGTAGTGAAAGTATTGGGGCTGAGCACAAGTGTTGTTTCAAATCATCAAAGGCTTGTTGTTGGGACCGGCCCCATGCAAATTTTTCCTTACCACCACCCTTGTTTATTTGGCTGAGGGCCCATGCAATATGGGAGAATCCAAACACGAACCTGCAGTAGAAATTGGCAAGGCCCAAGAAGCTCTAAAGCTCAGTGAGTGTTGTTGGGGCTGGCCAGTCACGAATGACTTGGATCTTGGATGGGTCCACATGTACGTCATGCTGATCAATGATGTAGCCTAGGTAATGGACTCTGTCCATGTCGAAGGATCATTTTTCCAAGTTGGCGTATAGCTTGTGTTGCCGCAGGGTGTGAAGAACCTACTAAATATGTTGCAAGTGTTCGGCCCAAGTCTTGTTGTAAATTAGAATGTCATCCAGATACACCACTACAAAAGTATTGGTGAATGGTCGCAGGATATCGTCCATCATCCTCATGAAATTGGCTGGAGCATTTTTCAAACCAAAGGGCATGAACAACCATTCAAAAATGCCTTCCTTTGACTTGAAGGCGGTCTTCCAGACATCTGTTTTTTCTATCGGGACCTGGTGGTATCCAAACTTCAGATCAATCTTACTGAAGTATTTGGCCCCCGTGAGTTGATCAATGAGTTCGTCGATTCGGGGAATCAGGTACCAGTTTCTGACTGTGATTTTATTCAGAGCCTGGAAATCAATACAGAGTCGCCAAGTTCCACCTTTCTTCTGTACCAGCACAATTGGGCTCCCTCAAGGTGATGAGTTGGGACGGATGTTCCCCTTGTGGAGCAGTTCTTGGATCTGTCGCTTGATCTCCTCATTCTCTAATAAAGAGCGGTGATAGACTGGCCCATTGGGTAGTGGTGCATCGGGGGTCAGATCGATGGGGTGCTTGACCTAGCAGTGCAGAGGTACCCCTGTAGGTGAGGAGAAGATATCTGAGTATTCTTCCACAACCTTATCTACCTGCTTCTGCTATGTGGAGAGGTCAGCCGCAGAGACCCTGGATGTGGCTATGATCTTTTTCTTATTCTGAGAGAGAATCATGAAGAAGACAAACTTCCCCGTATGAGAGATGACCTTCCTACATTGCTTAGCAAAGATCAAGGAAATAGCACTAGGTGGCACTGCCTCGAGTATCATGTACAATTTCATGTTCAAAGTAATAATAACACTACGAGGCCTAGACTCATATACAACATGACATTTCCATAAATAAGGTTGGCCCAAAAGAACATCACAAACTTCGAGAGGAGCAACATCACACAATACCTCGTCTTTGAAGGGATTTATGTCATACCACAATTGGCACTCTTGGCTGACGCGGAGATCGCTTCCTTGGTGGAGCCATCCAATGGTGTAGGGTTGTGGGTGCGGCGTTGTTGGCAGGGCCAACCACTTGACGAAATCTGCTGAGATGAGGTTCTTCTGGCTACCACTATCAATGATGAAGTGCAGTGGGGTGCCTTTTACCCACATATGTGAATGGAAGAGGTGCTCTCCTTCTTCTGGCTCATCTGGTTCACCAGGATGAAGCTTGGTGTTAGAAACAGTGGCACTGGGTTCCATGTCAATGATCCGTATTTCCCTTTCTGGTTCTGGCTCAGAGTCAGAATATGCATCTGATTCATAGGCTTTGACTTCAGCCACCATTGACTGCTTTGAGCGGTAGTCAGTAGTGTTGGCTCTTATGGAAGTCGCACCACTTCCCGATATCTTTCTTTGTCTTTCTGGTGCCCTTATTTCCTTGCGGCTTGGACTGGTTTTCTTGATACTTTCCATCTTTACTTTGTCCTTTTTTCTACGGGTTGGGGCCACCCTTTCCTGGATTTTCTTGTGCGGGGTTCTGAGTCCCAAATTGCCACGTCTTTTGTTTGAGCTTCTGCTCGATTTTGATGGCATATCGGTAGGTCACGCCCAAGGATGAGATGTCTAGAAATTCCATTTCGTTATGGATGTATCTATGCAAAGCACCGCGATACTTGATCACTAGATGTCGCTCTGAATCTTTGATACCCAGCTTGGTGCGCAAGGTATGGCAGATATTTGTGAAATCTGGCACTGCTTGGTCTCTTTCTTGCCGCAATGTGGTACATTTGGTATACATGTCATCATAACTTTTGGCAGGGTAGTATTGTTCCTTAATAACATCCCTGAAGGATTCTCAGGTGGTTGTGACTGAAAATAATGAGATTTCCTCTGTTTCCTTTTGCTCACAAAAATTTTCCCACCAATCTTTGACATGGGGAACGGCTTTGAGGGGCACAAAAGTAATATTTTTCTCTATTCAAAAAGTTATGGACAGAAAAATACCCTTCTAGTAGATTCAACCACTTGTCTACAACATCTGCGTCTATCTGAACTTCAAATATAGGAATATCAAAGTTTATTTGTACCTTGAAGGGGGTGGCGCCTCCGTTTGAAGAAGATGCGTCGCCTGTTGGTAGTCACCGAAGGATTTGCGCGAAACTATCCATCATCTCGTTCCTCTGTTGCGTGAGGGATTCCTCAATAAACAATTTGAAAGGATCTCCTATCCCATCATATTTCTTTTCTCCTTCCATGAGAGGTCGCTTGGGCATGCGAGAGCTTCTGTTCTCAAGAGAAACAAGCTCGACACACAACTCTTTGTACTTTGACCTCATTGGGAACATGCATTAAGACGACAAGGAGCAGACCACTCTGATACCAATGATATGGATTTTATGAGAAGAATTAAATGAATACAGATTATTAACAGTTACTTAACACAAAATAATAGAGATACAGTAAAACTGGTTCTCTATTCAATAACGAAATAAGCTGAAACTGTAAAATGCAGCGGAAACAAGCTTGCTGGAATGGTGGCGGCTTATCTCTGAGAAGGGATGTGACGGTTGCATGCATTCATAAGAATAAGATTACAATGAGGCTCTGAAGGCATTTTTACAATAAACAAGAATGCAAAAATCCTAGACATCCAAAAACCTAACCTTAGGAGGTGAAGCGCCAAAAGTCGTGTGGGCCCCATTTGGGTAAGTTAGTACATCAACTTCCTGGGGTCGTAACTTTTGCATACGATCTCCGTTTTAGCCCTGTGATATCCCGTTGGAAAGGTATCGTCGAGGAGATTCATTTTGGGGGCTCAATCATTCCTTTGGATATTATTGAGGAGCTTGATCCCGAAAAACCTTCATTTAGGCCCTCAAAATGGCCCCGGAAGTTAAAACTGCTAAAAATAGTAAATTGCCAAAATTGTTAGAAAATTGTTTTGATCCAGTTGGAAAAGGTGGGTAGACACTGATATCCATATGGATAATTTGAACACTCTCCCACTGTGCGTATGTCCAACCTCTATGTCGTTGTTTGAATTTTTGAACATTATCTCTTTTGATCTGACCGATTACTGTATCTTCAAGATGTTCTTCTCATGCAATAGCATCTTGATCTTCAACTTTAGAAAATGTAAAAATTTTCCTCTAGTTCCCTTAAAGAAATATCTCTCTACTTGGCTATATGATTCCACTCTGTCAACAGCAAACTCAGTGATATACCCTCCGATGCTACTATCAAACTAGTGATCTACTACTCTTGACACGACGTTGTCAACTCTCTTGACCTTCTTGATCAACGTCGATGTCCAAACCACAGGTGGTCTGAGTCTTACTTCGAACTAGGTATCTGCTAACCTAGTTAGCCACTCATATAGCTCCTGATGAATACCTCCAAAGAAAATTTTGTGTATATCAGTAAAGATATATCTTTCCAACCAATCCTCTGTACCAATATTGGGTTCTTGTTCTAGGCTTCAGCGAAGTCCTTTTCTTGATCTTTTATCCTTCTGAATCTTTGTCTTCGATGGAAACCACCTTGACATTCCCTCAAGAAGATTCATGTCTTGGCAACAGAACCATTTGTTGACATAGGCGAAGACCCAGGGTTCAGCTCTAATAGCACACCAACAAACCCTAACTACTTTCCCTTTCAGCAACACCTACAAAGCAGATGCAGTCTCACACGAAGTATCTATAGGGGGTTGCAGGACACAGGTGTCTACAACCAGAGGAAATGCAGAGTGGATTCACAGCAACAACACACAGTCACCTAGTTATTCTTTATATTCCTTAAACCTACTGCGCAAGTTATATTTCAGATCTAACACAATATCACAATAGCATCTTATCAAATGACAGCGAACACAACATCAAACACACATAACACAAGATATACGTGGTTCACCTTCTCCCTAGGGCTACGTCCACATAACTATGTTTTATGATATATTAAGATGAAAGCATACAGTTCTTATCTGCGCTCTTAGCTAGAAGATCTTCTCTTCTTTTCTCTCTTTCTCTCCCCTCCATGTGCACCCAGCTGTAGGGTTGATCTTCGCACCTAGTTGAAGATATTACAATATAGAATTCCCTCACACACAACACTTATCTCTCACACAATAGTACTCACTCAATCACACAACAACAATGAACTCTCAACCAACTTAGCACCCACCCATCCCAGGTCCTTTAGACCTTTATTTATACCTAACAATGGCTCTCGGACACCCTTAAGTTGAAACCTAAGTGTCAAAACCCTAGATACAAAAACCCTAGTGTTATCTCCCAAAATAGCACCGTCATTTTGGGAGATAGAATGAGTCAAAAAATTCATTTTTGTGAGTCTTGGCCTTCAAAATTTGAAATCTCAGCTTTCGGTGGTTAAACTGGTTTGTAAAACGACTAGTTAACCACCGAAAGCCAATTGTTTCGGTGGATAAGAGGCACATGTCTTGAAGTTCTTAACCACCGAAAAGCTTTTCTTGTTCAAAATTTAAATCTCGTGCTTTCGTCTGCTCCAATGTCAAGCTACATTTCGTATTCATCTTCTGCAAACGATGTCTTTAGCAAGGTTTCAACTTCTCAGCAAGGTGGGTCAAATGGTTCTATTTGTGAGAAGTATCTTTTTTGGGAACATCCTTCGAAGACTCTATTTGTAAGAAACATTAATAGCAATGTTGAAGATAGCTTCCAGATGTCAAGTTTAAAATGGGTTGCACAAGTGTCCTAAAAAGAGCTCAGCCCGGTGTTCAGTTTGCAAATGTAAAGGTGCTCATCATCAGTCTCGGGTTTACTTCGTCACAACATTGACCAGCTGTAATATGTAAGATGCAAACACCGAAGATCAAGTGAGAGGGTTTCTTAGGACTCTGCACAGATCTAGAATGACTGCAAGAGCAGAGGTTGTGATTATGTTCCCATGGAATCCTATTCCCTTAGATCCGAGGGAATTATGGGGCACTCATTTCTTGAACTTCCTCCTGTATTAATATCCGAGATTCTGAATCATCTCATGCAAGAGATCTCAGCATTGTTTCATGTATATGTGTTCTTTTGTGGAAGAGTTCTTCAGATAGCCATAGATGGAAGGAATTCTATTATGAGAGATGGGGGCTTCCTGCACCTCGAAAAACTTCTGAAACATTTTCCTTGCCACCGAAAAAATCACGGAGAGAGCTCTA
>ML792974.1:309837-322770 GCA_009831015.1 Picea engelmannii | reverse complement strand
AAGTTTTCCAGCAAGAAGATCAAATGTACAGGTGGCAGGGAATTCATCAATCAAAAAATACCTTATCAGCTAAATATAAACAGTCAAAGAATCATAGCAAGATTTCTAGGCATTCGATTCTTATGCACCAGATCGAGTCAAAGACCTTGGGAGGCTAGTCATCACTCCATCAACTGTTCAAACACTAAAATGCGACCAGCACATAAAATAACTTTCCTTTAGGGTTTTATCCCTATTCTCTTGTAAATGTTGTTTCATTTTCTATTTTTAGTAAATTAGATCCAGTTTCATAGGATCTAGAAATTGTTTTTAAAAGGCTATAAAGCCAGAAACATTTGAGGAATAAGGGGTTCAACCTTGGAGACTTTTTCAGACTATGTAACTCAGAACTTCTCATTTCCATATGAAGTAATACAAGTTTATTTTGCCATAACCTATTCAGATTTCACCTTCCTGTCTATTCTATATTTGCACTTGGATACTATTCATGTTGTTATGCTTGTCTAATGCTAGATAACTGTCATCTTATCGCTGCATTCATAAGTTTAACTCTGCAAATATTCTCGTGATTATTGTAATCGGCCTTTCATATATGTCTATATGTGATTCTGCTGGTATAATAGCTTTTTCTTCATCCATCACTTATTTGTCAACTCTTTGAACATCTATGGTTGAAAGCCTTGTCCATCTTAATGTGTTTATGCATGACTTGAGTGAAAATTGATCTAGTCCTCCGACTTGTTCCAAATTCACACTTTTATTTAGAAAATTTCTTCAAAAGAGTTAGTTACCAGGCATCTCCGTCTTACAGCCTAGGAGAGTTTCCTGGAGTGATAACACCTAGGTGTCTAAAACCCTAGGTCAACTTGACCCACGTTTTCAGGGCTTCACCAACCTGTCTTTCCTTCCTTCACGCGTAGTGCTCCAAAGCACCTGTTGACATCTTCTTTCGCTTGTTGAGTTGTCCACGATCTGTCTTCCTTGTTGATCTTGTCATCCTCGATCTCCTCATCCAACAACTTTCTTTCTCTTATTTCTCTCTGTGTTTTCTGCTCTTTTGCTCACTTCGACCCAGTATCAGTCACTGTGTTTTCCACGCAGTTCGCATTTTGTCTCTTCTCCCTTAATCTTCACTTGCTTCCATAACCAAGGGCCAACAAGTTCTAATTTGAAACATTATAAATATTTTTCAACAATTTGAAAGAACCAAAACATAATGGCAAGGTTCTTTCACCTGATTCAAAACCTCCTTCATTTTCTTCACTGTTGTCGTAGGCACATTTTTCAATTTCTTTGGATTGTTGAACATACTCATTTTCAAATTTATCTTCGACCAATGGCTACAATTTTGAATTGACAAGATTTTCTAAATAACAAGTAATAGGGTCATCAAACACATGAGAAGATTTTTGCAATATCTTGTCAATTTTTTCCAGTGAATTAGTGTGATTTGGCATCAGCACACATTCATTTGCTTCAATGATGATCTTAGAATTTTATTTCAACAATTTAAATGCAGAAAAGCATAAAGGCAAAGAATTCCCTTCACCTGATTCAATACGTTCTTCTTTGTAACTCCGATATGTACATTGATTTCTCTCATTACACTGCTGAAAAGGAACGTTTTCTGATAGAGAACATACAGTTAGTTGTTCCAGGAAGTCAACATCACAATAATCATCATATTTATAATATATAGGCAAATCAACAACATCTGCAATATCATCTAACAAGAAAAAAATCGGAACATCAACCTGCTCTTCAACAGGCTGACTTGCAACTTCATCTTCTTGATTGTCTATAAATGAATACAAAAAACAATCAGTCTTCTGCTTATCCTGGAATGGATAAGGAGTTAAACTAGCACCTCCTTTTTCAACAAGTGGAATATAATATTTTGCAAAATCATGATCATTTAAAACTTCAAGAGAAGCTATGATGTTATCGACTCGATGTTCAAGATTCCAATTAATATTTTCTTGTTCATATTCGCTCTCATATTATTGAATATCCAACCCCTCATTTTGGCTACATTCACATGCTTGGATATTGTGTTGAATCTCCTGGGCATCATTGAACATTTGTTGTAAGAAATTAGGTCTCCTTTCCATCAGGAGGAAAGACAAATCTGGATGAAGACTAGTTTCATAATGGAGTATGGAAGCAGCTTCAGTGGGTTGAATTTATTTGGGAAAATTGTAATATATACTAGAAAACCTTCTACTGAATATAGAAACAATTTCATTGATCTTCTTTTTTAAGGCATATAACTCTCTAAGATATAAATCCAAAGATTTCTTCTTGCCCCAAAGCTTCAAAAAGACATTCTTCAATTCCTCCCATGAGATAATTATCTCTGGCTGCAAATGTTTAAACCAGTCTTTGGTGTCCCCTTTCAAGGGTTGAGAGAAGGCCCTCATACAAATATCATCATGGTCAATATCAAACAAATCAATAAAATGCTCAAACCTTTGGATGTGTTTTTCAACTGAGATGGCATCAGGTTCCCCATCAAATGCATCTAGGTACTTATAGTACTTTGGAGGAAAATCATGAAGGACTTGGGGTAGCTTCAAGGGTCTATATCTATGTTGAGTCTTGGAGGACGTTGGATCAATTACAGGAGGTGAAATATCACCCTTGGCTTCATGGGGCTCATCAACTTGGTCATGGTTATCACATGGCTTGGATGGGATATTTTTATCAAAATCAGTGATAAATTGAGGAGATATATATGTAACTTTAAGAGGATTATATATAATTTCAATATTGTCATGATCATCATTTGCATGCAACAGGTAAAGAAAAATTTGTCTAACGTGTTCAGGAAAGGACCAAAGGCAACTTATAACAAACAATAAAATGCCTTGGAAAAAATTCAATTTTAAGTACTTGTTTTCTTCCATAATTCTTTTTCATACCTTTTTCAAGGGATCTCATCTTCCAGTGGAGTCTCTGAATTACATTTGAATCTTGAGTGGATTTGCTAATAATATTTTGGAAGTTGGATTATGCATTGAGAGTGGAGTTGCCATTGGAAATTTAAATTTTTGGATCTTTCTACCAATGGAATCACCTTCGAACTGATTTTCTAATGTGTGGAGTCGCCAGAGAAGGAATACAGCCAATATGTGCCTAAGTGTTTGTTTCTCTCAGACCTTAGAACTCGGCCATGTTGTTCTTTCCCAGGGAAAAAATTTCAATTTTGTCCCCGGCAGCGGCACCAAAATGTTAGCACTCTGTAAATTTTATCTGGCCGATAGAAAAACAACAGAGGTAACTATTTCAACCAGCTTTAGAGATAAGGCACTAGCCTGCTCAACTCAGAGAGGGCTCTCTCATGTCACTTGATATTTATTTGGAAATCATTGGCTAGATTTGGTTTGTTTTGGGGGGTATTATAAAGTTGTTGAAGAAATAGGGGTAACATTTGTGCTATGGAGTTAGAAATGAATAAGGCAGTGACAAATCATTGGAAATATCAAGAGGAAAAAGGCTAAATGAGGCAATGAGTCTGAGTTTAAATTGAAATTTGCATGGCGAAAGAGGGAAAAGGAAAACACATAACTGCATCAGAGCATATTAAAATGAATTATGAATTAGTTAGGAAGAAATACACACATGAATTTAAATTGCTAAGTCTAGAGCATCATCAGACGAATTCCAGACTTTTAACTCTCCAATTTAAAAGAGGAAATTGTAAATGAGATTTCAAAGACACAAAAAATACACACTACGAAAGAAGACAGGACTCATATCACAGCCAATTAGAATCTTTTCATAAACAGTTCAAAATTTGCTTCTACATTGTATATTCACTTTAGCTCCAAGAGTTTACAAAGTCTTTCTGCTAAGAGGGTAGGCCCCTCTTTTCTCCATACTTTTTTTATCCTTGGAATGATATATATAGAAGATTTACATGTGGGATTCAAAACGATTCAACTTCCCCATAGTTCTAAAGATAGATATCGGTTACAAAAAAGAGTAACGTATAAAAACTTTTATCCTACTTTATAGGGTGCATTATAAACAGGACTGAAATATCCGAGGTTTTTCGTTGAACACCACGTGTTCATATAATTACAAAAATTTTCTTAAACGTACTCAATTCAACCTGAGAACTTATTCTAGATTTGTGATTTCTTCCTTTAGAGTGCTCAACCAAACTGGTTGGTTTTTCCCAATGCTCTCAGTCGCTTCAGCTTTGTTTCTTGTTTTATGTCGCTTGCACCACTTCCTCTTTACCGCTCGCTTGTAGCGCCCATCCGTGTATTCGTTGATGATTAAATCCTTTATGATGGGATTTAATCTGGTCTCTTTTTACACTTATGGTTCTGTTGCAGGATCTGTATGGAATTGTTTTGCTAATATATGTGCAACCAACCTCTCTTTCTTATTCACTGATTAATTTTCCATATTAGTTGAAAATCCTAGTTCATTGGGGGCTTCTTGATTAGCTTTATCCATTTTTCCCAATTTTGCAGAAAAAATTAGACTTGTCTCCCTTAATCATATAGAAATTAGGAAGTTGATCTTGTTAATTACTTCATTCAAAATGGAATGTTGATTGCTCAAAACAGGATAAATTTATCTATGTTTTGGAGGACGATTGTCATCGAGTGCTTAATCACATATTACTGACGAAAGTACTTGTCCGAACTATGGCCTATCACACTCGATTGTCAGTTTCGAATGATGAGCCTTCAGATTGTCTCTCTGGTGATGCTTACCCGGCATTGCACGGAATAAAGTACTCGAGCAACGATACTGATGTGACTGGATAAGTCGTTAAATCTTCCCTTTCCGTACGCAATCTTTGGAAGCGATGTATATCAACAGATTTTTTAACACGTGACATCAGGGTGAGCTTGGGTGGTTTCAATTCTACCCTCTTTTCCCCACGATATGCATTTGATGGCGTCGCGTGTCCTTGAGGTGAAACCATGGTATTTTCCTTAGCCTGCCTTTGAAAAATTATCCTTCGCACTACTTCAATGCTCGATATGTGTCTTGGTCGTCGATCTGGGTCGCTCCAAGATCTATGGTCCGCCGTGTCTCAACAACTTTTGATATCGAGGGTTTGAAAGAACATTTTTTAGTAGACCGCTTTTCACCCCGATGTGCCTCTGAGGGTGTCACGTGTCCATGGAATGAAACCATGGTATTCTCCTGGGCTCGCCCTTGAATAATTAACTCTCGCACTATTCCATTGCCTGATATGATTGCTGACTGTTGATCTATGGCATCTGAGATATGTGGTTGGCCAGGTCCCATCACCCTTGCGTCTCCGCTATATTTTTCAATATGCCACCATATGTGACCTTATCCTCCAAAATATCAAGCTTCCATAGCGATGTAGTTCTTCGCTAAATTTTCGAGACTTGGATCCTATCTGAAAATTTTTATGGTGATAACAGTGTGCACCTTTCTTAAAAATTTCTTTCACGCGTGAAAATGATTGCTAATTGTCGGCTGCAAATTCAACGATGTATCCCTCCAGAGTCGTATGAACCCAGAAATCGATTTCTCGTGTGATCTGGTGATCCAGCTGCTGAAGTATTGTGATCTTCTCTATATCCCAAGTACATGTCTCCTTGACATGTTCTTGGAATTCTATAGCTTCTTGGAGCCTATCTATCCAATGGAATGGTTCTTCTGGAAATTTAACCCAGAATATCTCATACTGGTTGCTAAATCTTTCTGAGTAAAAGACAGAATCTCTTGTATTCCTCTCACGTTTTCCTCACAACTCCGCTTCCTTCCATATAAAGGTATCACAATTTATTTCCCACCATTGTTGAATCTCGGATCTATAGATACGTGGAAGCATTCTCCTCACAGGTTCCCTTTTAAAGCATAGGTCCCGACAACAGAACCATTTTGTTGTCACAAAAGTGTTCAGACTAGGGTCCTTCTTAGGTTACCAACAAAAGGTACCAAAGTAGTCTAGAGCGCTGGAATTTTCATATTCCTTGGAGGGAAGAAGTCTCTCCCGAAGCGCAACCGAGACAGGAAAGAGAGGGAAGGGTAAGGAGAATACTTAGACAAACCTCTGAGTTATCAAGACTCCATGTAGTCTTGTGCAAGATAGACTAAACCTATAGCAATTATGTGTAATTCCTAACTGGGAAATAAAGAAACAGAGTTGTGTTTCCATTCATAAAGAAGCACTTAAGTATATCAGACATAAAGATAATGCAGAACAACATTCCATTCATTCATTAGGACTAAATACACAAGAGGTATGCTCAAAATTTAAGCCTCTGATTATATTGATAATACCAAACTCTGATACAGTGTCTGGTTGGTTCTCACCCAGATATCCAAACTCAGCTATGCTATAGTATGGCTCATTACATTAGTGACTCTCGTCACAACATCAATACTAACAAAAATAAAAGTAATAGCTCCGGACTATCATACTAGAAAACAGTAATGACCCTATAGCTCATTCATTAACCCTTCATTAGCCATCCATTAGCCTTTCATTATCCTATTACATTCACATCAATCTCATATATATAATCTGATCTTGTTGTTTGAGAACTTGAAAGTTATTTATTTTCTTGATCTTGTTGCAACTTCTTTCCTCAAAGTTGATGTTGCATTGTCCCTCTAACCACTTTATTTTTCTTTCTTTTGTCTGTTGTCTAGCTCCTCAACAACTTGTGCAACTTCTTCTCTCCAAAATGAAGCTACAATGTGATATGTGAAACTTATATTCAACAAAACGAAGGGCCCAACAATGCTTATATTCACGCGTGGGAGGTTTCATACTTTGGTTATATATCATAACTATATTCCATATGGTTGAAACAAAATTCTATATATAGTGTGGTCAACGGGGTTTGATCCTGTGACACACTATATAACGTTCCAACGTATTATGTTTGAGTTATGTTGTAATCATTCATTTTAAATGAAAATGGATCAAGCTCGAACAGCTTGCTTTCCCCTGGAGGTATCCATTGTTTTGGTTCCTGGTTTGCATGAAAGTTTTCTCTTTCGAAAATAGTGGGTACAGGTTCAAACCCACTTGGTGTCAATAGCTTGTGTACTCATTGGGTTGCACTTGGTTTGTTGTTCTAATTCAAAAAAAGGTCAAGTCTGAACTCAAACCCAGATTTGGTGATGGTTTGTTTTATATATAATGACTATGTACAACCAACTCTCTGTGTTACTCCTGTATTGGTTTTAAAGTTATGGGTTCAAACCCTAACTTTTCATTGACAATACATGCTTGAACTCAAGTCTTTCGAATTCAAATACATGAAGTCATTTCCATTCAAGCTATGTTTTCACTCCATTTCTTCGATCCATTGTGGTTTTGGTAGAAATATTCTCTGGGTCCGACTTGGTTTGGTCAAGCTGCACATGCATGTAATATTGGTATAATTCATTCCATTTTCATTATTGGTTGGAAGCGTTGATTCATTGACTATTTTGGTACAGAGTTTAAATAATTGAAGTATAATTGAAATGAGTTATGATTGTATTTATGATACTCCTAGTGTGTTGAACTTTTATGGGTATAAGTCTATGATTTTATTTTGATTATAGCTTCAGTTTGAACATGTAATAACATGGATTTAATAGAAAAGACATGCTTGTTTATGGTTATGGTTGTAGTTCGGAAAGACAGGTACTTTAAAGGACTCATGCATGTGATTGGTTTCTATGGACATGTTATTCATGGTTATACATACAATGAATTATATTTTAATGGCATAAAAAGAAAGTGACGAAAGTCATATGGGTTGTTCTATAGACTCATTAACCCTCATTAATTTCACTTTACATAAGTTATTTCCCTCAAATCCCATTCATTTAAATTCATGTTTTCATTCTTATCATGTCTATATAATTAAGATGAAGTGAGTATGAAAGAAATGTGATATGGATGGATGACTAGCATTATTTATTAAAGGAATAATTGTATTACAACACATATGAATGATTGAATATGGCTTGGAGAAATTTTTGAACTGATTAAGTTTCATGAGAATACTTACAAACATGGTTTACGCTTAAAATTTTGGACAGTCTCCTTGTAATTTTCAGTATGTATATCTTGAGAAGTAGTGGTTTGCATGTATGGATTTCAAATATGTATGTTTTGGATGGACAAATAGAGTTTCACTTATATCCTTGTTTTCATGTTTCCCTTTCATTTCCATTTTTGTGTTACATGGTTGTGTTATATCAGATCCAAATTAATCATGATGACAAATTGTGTTAGATGTTTTATATTATTGTGTCTTATGCATGTACTAACTTGACTATGCTAAATATAGATGATATTTTTTAGTCATGGAAACAGTGGAGGGGGAAACAGAGGAAGAAGAGGGATTCTACCTAACATATTTTGGCAACTTGGGGGCATAAGAAGTTAATATTATCTAAACACTTTGATGTTGATTCTGATGAGTTCCAGTAGTTGATCCAAACTCGACACTTAAATCTTGGTGGACAACATGCCTTGCCTCAACCCAAAGTACCTCCTAATGTCATCTTGCAACCTCACCCTGGTATTGTCATTTTTCCTGAATCCCCTATACAACCACATAATGTTGGATGGGGTGGTATTCATGCTAATCCATCCTCTAGTGCCAATCAGTGACCCATTTCCCCCCTTCCTCCTTCAGTTCACATTGTTTCCACAAATGTATATTTTCCTTCTCCTTTGATTCTCCCAACATTACCAGTTCATATTGTTGTTGCTACAAACACACATATACCTCCTCCTCCACTACCACCTAAAGATCACAAAACTAATCCTCATGGATCTCAAGTTGACAAAGGCAAGAAACCAATTACCTCCACCAGCATGGCTAAGTCCTCTTCATCTGCTCACTCCAAGATGAAATCAACAAGTAATGGTAAGAGAAACATAAGTGATATGCATCTATAAGTAGCACAACTAGAAGAGAGGAAGTCTCAGTATAAGGAATTCATGAGGGAAAGGGAAGAAATCTATAGAAAGAAGTTCCCTGAATTATTTTGACATTGTTTTAATTGATACTTGACTATAACATTACTATTTTATGGATGGAAGGAAGAACCATGATATTTATTTTTGAGACTTAAACTATCATGTTAATTTATGGGAGATACAAGTGATATATGTCATGGTGATTGGATACATGTTACATATGCATTATGGTGTTGATTTTTCTTTTTAATTTATGATGTGGAGCAACAAGGAACAGATGGAAATAAATAGTGGAAATAAAGGGGGGGGCACCTATTTATTTATTATATTAATCATTCTTTATCCTTATCATAAAAAATACTTATCATGTTTATTAACTAAAGTCATTTAACTTTAGTAACTAAAAGTAGTTCAACTACTTGGGGAACTACCTTTTAAAGATAAAAGGGATAAAAGAAGGACAAGGAGGGAGGGGGAATTAGAGATTGATACTTCTAATAAGGTTTTCTCTTGTTTCAAATTGAGATTTCTGAATTTCATTCTTTCATTTTCTGAGTTCTTTAAGAGCTAAATCCTCTTGTTGACAACAAGATCATTCTAAATGTGGAAAATAAGAAAGGACTAAGAAGAATAGACATTTTACATGTGCAGTCTCTTTAATTTCATTAGAATCTATGAATTAATTTTCAATTATGATTAGTACTATTTTGCATAGTCAAGACTTGATGAGCTCGTTGTTGGATATGTGTTATATTCTTTGCACGACTAGTTGTAGTGTTTGCTATGTTGCGTTGGGCGTGCGGGGAGATTTGAGGGGGGGGTGCTAGCCCCCCCCTTCGGGGATTACAGTGGGGCGATAACATTCTTGCGCGGGGGTTTGGGGGCAGTTCCCTCGAGAAAACATATTTTCCTCGAGAAACGTGTCACATTTTTTGTTTCATTTTTCGTGTCACCTCGATTTTTGTGTCCATCGTTGGGCAGTTGTTCGGCACATGTTTTTGTCGATGGTTTTCTATTTTAAGTTAAGGAATTAGGGTTGTTGACTAATTCAGTTCATTAGGTTAGGGTTTTGGATGGAATTGGCTCCTATATGTGTATTGTATTGTAAACAATGTATCACAATGGATGAATATAGAATATGTTGGTTTTCCTGGATTTGGTTTCTAGGGGAAAATTATTTGTGTAATGTGTGTATTTTCCATTATATCTTTGTTTTTCTCTTATTTAAAAAAAAATTGTAGTAAAATAGTGTACAAGATTAAAATCTACATTTGGTATCAGAGAAATATTGGCTTGAGGGGGACACCTTTGTGGTCAAGGGTTTGGCTCAAACTATGATAAGCCTTGTTACAGTGGGAGATCTGTGGTATTGATTTTTTAGGTGAAAAGAAATGGAGAGTAGTAATAAAATGGATATCAAGAATTTTAATGGGAAAATGTTTGATTTGTGGAAGCTCAAGATGGAATATCTATTGGTGGACAGAGATCGGTGGATCCAGGTACTACAAATATAGGAACTTTAGCAGATGACTCAAAAAATTTGGATCGGAAGGCGAAGAGCATAATCCGACTATGTCTCTCAGATTCAATATTACTGAATGTGCAAGAGGAATCTATAGCCAAATATTTATAGGATAAGTTGGGGAAGTTGTATCAGTCTAAGTCCCTAGTAAATAAACTATTCCTAAGAAAGAAGTTGTATAACCTGAGGATGAGATATGGAGACTCGGTGGCAGAGCATTTGAACGCATTCAATAATGTGGTAAGTCAGTTAGTATCTGTTGAGATTAAAATTTCAGATGAAGATAAGTGTATCAGTTCATTGTGCTCTTTAACAAACATGTGGGATAGTTTGGTTGTAGCCATAGGTAGTAATACAAGTTTCATGAAGTGGTCTCATCCTTGTTGTTGAAGGATATGAGACGAAAGAACACGGAAGGACAGAGCACAAATGCATTATTTGCAAGAGGAATCTCCCAAGAAAGAAATAGATCTAAGTCCTCAAGTGGGAGATCTAAGTCTAAGGGAAGATCTAAGTCTCCCAGAAAGTTTGTAAAGGTATGATGGAGATGTGGAAAATAAGGGCACTACAAGAAGTAGTGTAGATCCAAAGTTGAGAAAAAGAAGGGATCTGAAGAATCTCCTTCTATAGAAGAAAATACCTCCAAGGAAGAAGGAGGGGATGTGTACTTGGATTCTTCAAGAACACATGAATATCATGAGGTATGGTTGGTTGACTCAGGTGCATCCTTTCATATGACTCCCCACAGGGAGTGGTTCTGTGAATATGAAAGGTATGATGGAGGTAATGTTTTCCTAGGTGATGACTCGACAACCAGAATCATATGTCGAGGAAAATTCAAGTTGAGGCTCATGGATGGAAGGATTAGAAAACTACCTAGTGTTCTACACATCCCAAGATTGGCTAGAAATTTGATTTTTTTAAGCAAAATGGACGATGCAGGGGTAAAAACAATATTTAAAACGGAACCTGCAGGATGGTTCGAGGAGAAATGGTGTTGTTGAAGGGAGTTCAGTTTGGAACTCTGTATAAGATGCAAGGAAGCACTATTAATGATGGGTGTAATAGTTCCATTGTTTCTAGTATTGGATTTGAAGAAGAAAGAACTCCTATAGTCTCTGGAGAAAAGGTTATGTTGTAGCATCAAAGACTAGGGCATGTCGGAGAGAAGGGTCTTCGACTACTACACGGTAAAGGTATGGTTGAAGGTATGTTTAAATTCTCTCTGGATTTTGATTTCTATGAAAATTGTGTATATGGGAAGCAAAATTGGGTAATATTCCCCTCTGGTGCAACGAGGGCAGAAGGAATTTTACAACCATTTTAGAGTGATGTGTTTGGACCTGTATTGGTTCCATCATTGGAAAATATGTGTACTATGTCTCATTTATAGATGAATTCTCTAGGAATACTTGGATTAATTTCCTCAGGAAGAAATCTGAAGTCTTTGACAGGTTTAAAGAGTTTAAGGCTCTTGTTGAGAATCAAGCAGAGAAAAGAATTAAGGTGTTGAGGACAGATAATGGCGGAGAGTTTTGTGGGAATGAATTTGAAGAATTATGTAAGAAGTGTGGTATCTAAAGGCAAAATACTACTCCATATACACCTCAGTAAAATGGAGTTGCAGAAAGGATGAACAAGACGTTGATGGAAAAATGAAGGTGCATGTTCAGTGGTGTCGGGTTAGAGCAAGAATTTTGGGCAGAGGTAGTGGGTATTGCATGTTACCTAGTCAACAGATCACCCTCATCAGCGTTGGATGACAAGACTCCATAAGAGGTATGGACTATGTTAGGGTCCTATAAATATAGGTAATCTATTTTTTCAGTTATCTATTTTGTAAATCGGTTGGTAAGGTTTAGCATATGAATCACTAGGTGTCATAGCCTTAAAAATGTGTTTATCCGAACAACGATTCAGTTTTTGAAGTCTGATGGCCAAAACAAAGTATGGATCTTTGGGATATTTTTGTATATAAATTCGGATCAGATCAGGTTGCAGGTGTTTTCATGGCATAGTGCTCAGGAGTATCTTTCCAATGATATATCTGGTGTTTTAGACCGACATCTAGATCAAAAGAGGGGCAGTGCAGAATGTTGCACTTGACACTAAAGCAGGCCATCACATTCCACTCCATGATGACATTCCGGGATGGAACCTTATATTTTGGCCTAGGTGGATTATTTTTCTACGTAGATTTATGATTGTTGAAATCCATTTTTGGTCTAGTAGCATGTGTTAAAAAAGTGAAGACCCAACATTTACTTATTTCACTGGAAAATTACATGTTCGAGCCCCTGTAGTGGGAAACACATCAATTTTGCGTAAGTCTTCTCTGGCAACATCGTTCCTCCTCCCGATCGACAACCCTCATTTGTTTTCGACCCCCCTCGACCTACATACCTTTATCAGTGGAGGAGGGGTCCAAAAAGTTGTTTTCCCCGCTCCAGCCCCACCTAACGTGGCACTCCCTCATTTT